>CAXKTG010000299.1:0-15714 GCA_964056735.1 Allodiplogaster pararmata
TATATATTATCTCTATCTCTCTCTCTCGCTCTCTTTCTATCTCTCTAACTCTCTCTCTCTCTCTCTCTTTCTCTCTCTCTCTCTCTCTCTCTCTCTCTCTCTCTCTCTCTCTCTCTCTCTCTCTCTCTCTCTCTTCTCTCTCTCTCTCCTCTCTCTCTCTCTCTCTCTCTCTCTCTCTTGCTCTCTTTTCTCAAACACAGCAAGCGTAAAAAGTTCTCTGATTCTCTCCTCCATCAAGCATGAAGCTGTTAAATAACTTAAAGATAGAATGGAACAGTTCGTTTGTGAATTCATTTACTTCAGTCTATATTACGCCAAGAAAATTGTCTTCTAATTAAAATTTTAAAAACCGGTATCTTTATCTTCGAAAACTTTAAATTAGATCAAATAGAGATCAATCAAAAGCAGGGATAGCGTTGATGCATTCTTACATTTCAAACATCGCGCAGGTCTCTGTTATGAAAAATTTCGTTATCAAAAGCCGAGACAAGGTTGAACTTTCATGCGACAAAAAACTTAGCAAACTAGCGGGATCAAAACAATTACCGGGAGCTCCGCGGTACCACTATAAGGCATTTTTTTAGCTTCTGGAAGCCGGAAGTTTGTCGAAGGAACAATAGAAGTGTTGTTTCAGAGAAAAGAGTTGATGTGTGCTGAAAGTTTGAGGCTGGATGATGACTGTGAAAGGGGAGTACATTGCACTTTCCCTGCCTTGAATAACTTATAATAATAAAAACAATAACTAGGGATAAAGTGAAAGCCTGTTTATGGGAATGCACAGTACCCACAAGTATTATACAATATTATGTTTTGGTTTTTCAGCTATAACTGTTAAGCCAAGTAAATTAGATGAAATTTTTCACATTTTTTTATTATTTATGGTGTATCGAAACTATTGTGATCTTTCATTTACCGAAGCGCATAAAATGGCACTCAATTTTGTTGTTTTTTGTCGACAAGTAGATTTTTGAAAGAGTATCTATTTGTAATGCGGGTTTTTTTTTATAAAAAAAAAGTTCGTGTTGGTGTGGTTTGGGTTTTTTTTTCAAAAGTTCGTTAGGCTGTTTACAGATGGACATGCCTCGGAGCAACACTAGTTTGAATTTTCGCGTGAAGCAAGCCATTTTGGCAGGGTAGGCAACAAGGTCGGGCTCAGAAAGAGCTGACCACGTATTCGGAATTCTACGAGGCGCCGTCTAGGTAAATGATTAAAACGTTTTCAGAAACAAAAAAAAACAAGTATTGATTAAAAACACGCCTCCGAGCACCAGGGGACCGGGAAAACCACGTGCAACCACTGCGCTCGTGAACCAGAACATCGTGAGAGCGTCACGCGAGGAATTTATGCGGCTTTTCTAAGAATATAGTTATGGTTTTTTTTACTCTTCAAATGAACCCTTTCTTTCTTCATGAACTACATGTCGTCGTGTCCAAGCTGCTAGTTCGCATGGACGACGACCCGTAAAAAAACCGCTAATCTCAGCAAAGAAGCGCAAAGCGCGGGTGTCCGCTAGGCCCGAGGTCTTCTGCACTGGACTCGCGCGCCCGAGCGACGAAATAGTCTGGACGGACGAGAGCAAGTACAATTTGTTCGGAAGTCACTTTAATAACTTGGTTCGTCTCCCTATAGGCTCTCGCTTCGACCTAAGTACCTCTGCCCAACGGTCAAACACGGCGGTGGCAGCTTCCTTGTCTGAGGGTGCTTCTCGAGCCTAGGAATGAGTCCACTGTTGTGGATTGAGAGCATCCTCAATCGCTACAGCTATGAGCGCATGGGAGGGTGCCCTGGGCACGCGTCACGCACCGTCGCGCATTCCTTATGGTACAGGACAATGACCCCAAACACACCATGTTTCCGCCTGGTTTCATCGTCGGAGAGTACAAGTGAAGGAATGGATCAGTCAGAGCGAGGGTATAAACTTAATTGAGCCCATTTGGGTAGTGCTTGAGCATGCTGTCACGAGAAACAACGCGGCAAAGAAGTTCTAGCAGCTGCAGCGCGCTTGGGCTGTGATCCGCATCTCAACCATTGAAAGTTTTATCGAGTCCAAGAACTATCATCGAAGCAAAGGATTCCCAACAAAGTATTGAATCCGAGCCGTCCCGGTGATTTCAATGATAGTTATGCCTTTGTGCAAAATTGTGATTTTTCGTGAATTCACCACCTTTAAGTCATTTGAGATCAGAACTCGAGATCAAATTCATGTCACTGTACTGCAATAAACTTTTTGAAAGATACTCAAAAATGAGAAGGGATTGGTTGGCTACGAAAAAGTAAGGGACTAAAATATATTAGAATATTGACGGATACTGTAGCTTGTTACGACAATCTTCTCACGATGTATCTCATAGCCTGAAATGATGAGGCTTATATCACACTTCGGGAAAAAAACGCTGGCATCAAGTTGTAATTATCCCATGTCTGGAGAAGTAGAAACGTCAAAATTTTAAAAACCATCAAGTTCCTTGAAGAGCTTTCAGTGGTTAGACAAAATGCTTCATCATAGTTCTCACGCTCATTACTTTTTGTGGCAGGGTACGCACTTTCTGAGATGAGATGCAGACCTGCAATTAAATCGAACCAGCTGCTCTTTTTTGGGTAACTCTGCGTATAGGAATATAAGGTAGGAGCGAGGAATTAAAGTTGTGCAAAACCTAATGGAGTTTTCCAAACGTTTTCCCAGGTGAGACTCGGATTTGTAACCCATTATACATTAGTTATCACACAATTCCATCATTCATCATTCAGACTTCTCAAAAAATGTGGAAGTGAAAAACAATTGAAGGACAGAGACAGGAGTCTCGACCGCTTCTTACATTGACAACAATGAAGACCGGGTTGATTTGTTCCATGAGTCTCTTCGATAGTCAGTTTATCTGGTCTTTCATTCTGTTGAGAACTGACAATTTTACAATTTCAACGAAGACGGGCCCTAGCCTCTCCCACAATGCTCTCTCTCGACTTTCTCCCTCTTTCTCACACATTTCTCTGTTTTTCTCTTTCTCTCTCTTTCTCATGGCCTCTTTCTCTCTCTTTCTCTCTCCTTTTCTCTTTTTCTTTTCTCTCTCTCTCTTTAAAAAAAATTTTTTCCTCCTTCCTTTTTTATCTCATTCTTTCTCTCTCTCTCTCTCTTCTTCGTTTCTTTTTTCTCTTTGATGTTCCTTTCACTTTCGTCTATGTTCCCTTCTCATCTGTGTCTCGCTCCTCCCGCCTTCTTATTTCAACGCAAAGACTCTCTGTTTACAGGCATCAACATCGATATTACAAGCCTTCTTCCTTAATTTTGCGTTGAAAGCGCCACGCAAAAACGGCAAACATTCTCATATGCGAGGAAAGGGGAACAGACTGTTTTAAAAAGGGGGTTGTTTCAACATTTGTAGAACACTTTTTTGCTTGTTTTTCGAAAAAACTTTAACGAATGTAAGAAGATTTAGAGCAGAGAGTTTTCTTCACGCGAGAGAACTTATCAATCCCAGTTAAAGAAAGATAGATCGCTGGATTTGGTTTCATTCCGAGGACTTTATTCTTATCATTTTTCTACTCGATAATGTTACGGGTAAGTCTATAAAAATGTTTGTAATAAAATCAAAGATGGTTATTGAAAAGTTTCCTGCACTTTTTGTTTTGAATCAACTTTCGAAAAAGCGGAAACCTAAAACTTATCGAACATGAGTATAAGTATAAAAAGTATGTTTTGTGAGATACACCAAGAAAATGAAATTATATTAAGTAGTTGCATTCAATAAGTAATTTCATATCTAGAGACACGCTTAATGGGCTGAAGAGATGGTAAATGCTGAGTTTTATCCAAAGTCTTTTTGTCATTCGGATTAAACAAAGTTTTTATAACGCAAGAAAAAAACGGACATGATGCGTTACAAGGGAAGCTGTGTTTTTGAACATTTTAACTCAGGGGAAAAACAGAACTACCAATTGCGTAAAAAAGATAATGGTTGGAGTATATTACACCATTAGAAGGTTAATCCGGTTTTAATCCGCTTTGCACTGGTCAAAACATTTTTCATGAATGAGAAAAAAAAACAATCCGATATTACAGTCTAACAAGGAAGTTAATTTTCTATCAAACTGCATTCTCAACATATGTATATAAGCTATAAACTGATTTTGTTGACTGTTTAATTACTTTTTTCTAACAACCATAACTTCAATACCCTTTTCCTCATTGGAGTTAAAGAAGATGCTTCTTCAGCAGTTTTTGACACTTTTTTTGCAATGGCAATGCACTGATGACGTCCTCTTTTATGACTGCCAGGGGTTTTCATTAAGGGTTGAAGCGAAAACAGAGCAGAGAAAAAAAGAGTATTCTAGCCAGAGACCGTGAATTCGAGATAATTAGGCAGCAAAAGAAAGTAATAAGAGTAAGGTACCAGGCTGTACCTCGCCCTTGCTTGGCCTTCTCCTGAGGATTGTTCTCTGATAAGTGACCAGGGTCTTGCAACGAAATGGACAGGCAAATGATAACAGAGTAATTTCGACAAGAAAGACAAATATTGGCAGTAAAGGCAGATAAGCGAATGCTTGGCAAGAAGGACATACTTCAAATCAACTGAACGGAACAGAGTAATTGCAATTTAACTATTTTCTGAAGCAATACTATCCTCTATAATTCTCGCTACTGATGGATATAAGCACATAATTTTAGTTTTTCGGAAGAGGACACATGTGCCCGCACATATTTTTTCGATAGAGAAAGAACACATATTTGTTCGATACAGAAAGTCGCCGAAAACAAAAAAAAATCAGTTTAGTCAAGCGGAGAACATTCTGAAATTATGATCTATTGTCATAAATGTGGAACAAAGTCCCGTAAATGGTTTGAACAGAGCCTACAGATAGTCGAGATTAACTATTCAACGCCTTGTCATAAGTAGCAATAGTTCCTCTTCCAGTAGCCTTGTAGCTCTTTATCACTTTAGTTTCACTGCTTTTATTCGTTATAGACATTAAAAAAGTCATTATTGGTATGAATATTTATCCTTACATCTAAAGTGAGCTCATAAGTAGAATTATTCATGAACAATCAAAATTCGGATAAATGGGCACACGGTTGTTTTAGCTGTTTATACGAGCGAAGGCTCTTTTTTATCTCCATATACTTACAAAAGCACACATGACGTCTCAACAGTCCCCTGCAGCAGTTAAGTGTTCAAGCCTTTCCGTAATTCGACCGACCTGTAGTTCGAGCCTAAATATTTTCTTCTCAAGAGCGTATTTTAACTTTATCTCAGTTTAGGCATCTGAAAACTTTTTGTAGGCCTCTGTGTCCCTTTCGGACCCGGTCTCCCGGAGTTGCTTTTTCGTGAAATAAATATGTTTAATAACTTTGGAAGAATTTTCTATATTTTAGAAATCGTCCTCTTATATGTACTTTCTATATATTAACTTCGTTTAGAAAACAAAAGACACACTCGGAATAAAATAGGAGAAAACAATTAATCAGGCATCCAATTTAACTACATACATATGTTCAGAAAATCGGTCACCTCAATTCAACTCCATGAGATGAATTCAAAAGAGTGTTCACATGGTCAGTCAAAGCGACCAGTGGCACCCGGACGCTATAATTAGCCTGACATACACCAGATTCGCTTCCGTATTGACTTTCTGATCCGAAATCAGACCTCACAATATTAATTTTTTGACCATTTAGACCATGTTAGTGTGAATGATTCTTCGGTATAAATAAAGGAATTCAATTGAAATTTAGGCTTAATTCAGCTTATTCTACTGAATGCCACATAAAGTTGGAAAACTTTTTCTCTCAAAGAATACTTAGTTCGATAACCTAAGTACTACTTCATTGTTTCAGCACTTTTTGATTTCAATGCGTTAGCGATTTCAAAAGAATTATTCCCAACCTTTATCACAGAAGGAAAGAGGAGAAGTTGAGGACAGGAAAGAAGAGAAGAAGGGGAGACAAAGCCATTGAAAGCAATAAAACCCGCTTTCGTCAGTATCCCAATCCTGGTCGCTATCGGCAGAGCATACGTGCAGAACATCGAATTCAGCAACTGAATTAATTCATTCTGTCATTCCCGGAATAGGCAAATGACGCTTCATACTAGTTCAGTTTTCCGTCGAACTTCTGAAATTTTGAGAGGAACTTCTAAAAGCGAGGCGATTTGGTGATAATAACCTTCATAGTCTTCACTGATTATTACTTATCCATCTGCTCGCCAGATCATTCACATCGAGTCTCATGGAAGATCGTCATTACAGGGAGCTTGGACCACCTATCCATAGTCATCGAACTCGAGAGGCACTGCTTTATTCACACCCACAGAAACGCCATATTTACAATCTACATTCTTTCGGCAGCTCTCCAACTTGGTTTCACCGCAGATCACTCAATAACTTCGGCTCTCGTGACACTCTTCAACATCATCTTTGACGGATTTTACACGGAGAAAAAAAAAACCTCATTCAATGTTCATTCAACGAAAAAAAAGCTCATTCAATGTTTTCGAAAAAGGTAACGACAAAACGTTCTGAATCTAATCTAATAAGCAGCTGAACGTTTAATCTATCTCGAGGTAACCTCACATGTCACCTCGAGAAAAAAATCATTATTTCATATCAAAAATCCTCGACCATGGAGTCCTGAACAGAATTTTACAGTTTAGGAATTCGATTTACGTTTGATAGTGTTCAATTAAAGCACTTTCGTTGGGTTTTGATTCCTTTTTGTTCACTCCTGAATTTGAATTTCTGTAGTTTGAACGGAGTTTGTCCCCCTTTGAATAGTGAATTTTATCAAAACTTGATGAAATTTTTGGGAGAAATTTATTCAAAAGCGACCCGAATAATATTTTTTTCTCTTTAAAACCTGAGCAAAAAAAATTTTTCATTAAAGAACAGCCGAGTAAAACGATTGAAAACAAACATAATTGGTGAAAAAATAAAAAAAATTGAGAAGCAAGAGAGAAAAAGTTATAAAATAATAGAAAAAAAAACAATTGATAAACATTTGAAGTTTATTTTCTTGAGTTTTCCAATTTCAGTTATGATTAGTCTTAGATCAACGGACATGAAAAAACTTTGCTTTTTGAACTTAGAGACATTATTATGATAGACACTTCTATTCTTCTCAGTAACTTTTTTATCGAAAACAGAAGAAAACAGTTTAAAAACAGAAGTAACTTCTAGAAAAACCTTTTAAAAACTGTTTTGTTCTAATTCGCTGCCGTAGAAATTAATCGCATGTTTTTTCATGAGTAATCAAGCTCAATTGACAGTAAAACGTTGTTTTTTTATACTGTTCCAGGGCATTTGATGTAAGGGGACGCAATGTTGGTTTTTATTGTACGAACTGCCGCTAATTGCAGCCTGTTAACATCCTGCAAACTGTTCGTAATGAAAAAAGGCTTGTAAATGAAATCTTTACTTCTCTGACTTTATGGGCTCTTTTTCGTTCTCTCGCTCTGCTCGTTGTTTACGTCGTAGTTTTAGAGTGAGTTCGTAAACGAAACAATGAGCTCACGCTCTCTTGTATGACCTTTTTTTCAGTGTTAATTACACTGAGAAAAACAAAAGTTCATGTCGAAGACAACGAGCTAGGGTAACCGGTCGACGAACATTCACCCAGTTAAAACAGAGATTAAACGTGCGGCAGTTTAGCCTTGGTGTCTTGTTGCAGTTGGAGACGATGGATTGGATCCTGAAGCAATTTTTTTTTCTATGCTTTATGAGCTCACATCACCGAGTTTTCAAAAGGAGCCAAAAATTTACTTGAATTGAATCGAAACGCTAATGATCAATGTCGAGGGAATGAATTGTCGGAAAAGCGTCTTTAGTTTGTACAATATGAAACTTGACTGACAAAAAACATCAAATGCAAGTATCTTCAGAAAAAAACTTAATGATCATTAGTTTAGGATGTTCTCGAGAGCCTTCGAAATTATAACACCTGAGTCGAGCCTTTCCCATAGCGATTTCACACGAATAGGAACTTTCTTCCAGAAATGCGGACGTTATTCTCTAGCTCACGGTCCTAGAGAAATGGCTGAGTTCCCAATCGCCGCGTGAGCCAAGTTTGAATTTGATAAGTTCAAACGAGTTGAAAGAAAAAAATAAATTAAAAAATGTTTTTAAAAAAAACTAATTTAGAAAAACTTATAACATAAAAAAAAACTCAATCATTACTAGTGTTTAAACAAAAACTTCAAAAATAATTTTTTTTAATGTGAAACTTCTCATTTCACAACAGCTTAAGTTCCCGAGAAACTATAAGGTATTCTTCAGAACTATATCCAACCGCATTAAAAGCAACACATCTATTCCTGCTCTCATAGTGAACAATAAACCAACTACTATCCCCTTCGAACAAGCAACTCACTTCGCCGAGTATTTTGATAAGTTACAACCCTTACCAATCAGTGGACCCCTTCAAATCTCTCGCCCGAATTTTCACCTCGACCACATTAATGATATCTCCCCTTTTGAGGTAAACTCCATCCTGAAACGAATAGCTCCGAAACTGAACTCTTCCCCTGACTTTATTCCAAGTAGACTACTCAAAAATTGTCTGGACTCACTGGCCATACCTCTCTCCATCATTTTCACCAACTCACTAACCTTAGGGCACTACCCTCTGGCCTGGAAAAAAGGAATAATCAAACCAGTTCATAAAAAAGGGCCCCGCTCTCAGATCGAAAATTATCGTCCTATCACTATGGTGTGCTCTATGTCAAAGGTATTCGAGAAACTGATCTTCAATATAACTTATCAATATCTGGAAACCAATGGCATACTACATCCCAAACAACATGGTTTCCGTCGGAGACGGTCCACGGTAACATCCCTGGTAGAGGCTCATTCCATTTACCTCACGCTTCAGAATAAAAAAATAGACTTTGACATCTGTCTAGTCGACTTTTCACGGGCTTTCGACTCTGTAAACATAAGATTTCTTGTTCACAAACTTGAAAAAGTGGGAATAACGGGCAACCTCCTCTATCTTATCCGTTCTTTTCTCACGAGCAGGTCCTCGAAAGTCTCAATCAGAGATACATTATCAGGCCCTAAAGTATACAACAGTGGTGTTCCCCAGGGGAGTTGCCTTGGACCCCTCCTCTTTTCAATCTTTATAAATGATATCATGGAGCACATAGAGCCAGATGTCCATGGTTTTCTATATGCCGATGACCTCAAAATTTTTTCCAAAAACAGAGACTCTCTTCAGAAAAGTCTGGATTCCATTTCCGATTACTCACTGACCTGGGGACTTGTGATATCAACTCAAAAATGCTTTATCATGCACTGTGGTCCTAGGAATCCAAAAGTAACATATAACCTAGAAGACAATATCATACCAACTACTTCATTAGTGAAAGATCTTGGCATTACATTTCAGGAAGATATCACATTCTCTAAACATATTGAACTAACCTCCCTAAAGTCCCGAAAATGTATAAACATGATCTTCAGAGCCTTTAAAACCAAATCAATTAAAGTTCTGCTCAGAATATACACCACATACATAAGACCCCTTATTGAATATGGGAGTGAGGTATGGTCCCCAGTAACTATCGGTCTCGTTAACTGCATAGAAAAAGTGCAAAGATCATATACACGAAGGTTACTACAAAGGGCCGGATTACCCAAAATGAGTTATGTTGCTAGACTGAATTTTCTTTCCATCTCCTCGCTTGAATATAGAAGAAATGTGGCCGATCTTGTGTTCATCCATAAATGTCTGCACGGAAATATTCAAGTAGATTACTCAAATATGTTTAAACTTTGCCCATCGCCTTATTCGCTGAGAGAATCGAATAACTACAGAATATGCTTGCCGTGTAAATATCAAAGCAGAACAAGCACTTGTGCCTCAAGAATGATTAATGTCTGGAATAAGTTACCTTGTTCTTTGGTTTCTACAAGCTCTTCTAGCATTTTTAGAAATGAACTTATCAAGCTTGATTGTGAGACCATTGTCACCAACTCTAGAATACATTTTTAATTCAAGTGCTTTGATTCTTCAAATGTTTTGTTTTTGTTTCTCCTCTTTTTTTCCATTATATTTGTGTTCTCGGTTAGCTCTCGAATGATAAAGAGTGAGTTGAATTTTTGGAATTTCAAGTTATTATTGCGGATGAATAGTTCTTAATTGCTGACGAATAGTTCATAACTGAAGATACAAGCTTTGCTTTCTTTGCTTTTTTTGTGTGCTTTCCTATTTTCCTAAAATGAAATGTTCCTCATTGTTCTTGTCATATTTAGATCTCACTTTCCATAACCTTCACTGAATTCACTTTTTTTGTGACAGTGTCATCTGTTTCGTCACTTAACATTATGTTTTGTTTCAAGCGGAATAAAGAATTGAAAAAAAAAGAAAAAAAAAAGCTTGAATTGAAATTTTCATCAGAGTGTTTTGCACGAAAAAATACAATTTTTTTCTTTTGCGTGAGAACACTTTGATGAAAATTTCAGTTCAAGCTGATGTGAAATGACGCCTAAAGTTTCAAATGCTTATACTATTTCTGAAAAAAACAACCTTAAAACACTTGCAGTGGCTGAATTTTTTTGTTATAAGTTTCTTTTTTTTTCTGAAACACTTTTTGTCTTAACCTTTTTTCTCTTAACTCATTTCAACTTATCAAATCCTAGCTGAATAACTACAGGGAAAGTTATTCTTCCTACCTTATCGATGTGCAAAGGAATACATAAATGAATAACTACAGGGAAAGTTATTCTTCCTACCTTATCGATGTGCAAAGGAATACATAAATGAATAACTACAGGGAAAGTTATTCTTCCTACCTTATCGATGTGCAAAGGAATACATAAATGAATAACTACAGGGAAAGTTATTCTTCCTACCTTATCGATGTGCAAAGGAATACATAAATGAATAACTACAGGGAAAGTTATTCTTCCTACCTTATCGATGTGCAAAGGAATACATAAATGAATCAATATTCTCAAAAAAATTCTGCTCATTTCTCGATAACAAATCGACAACCAATTCTTGAGCTGAAAGCGAAAAAATTTTCGTTAATGGACCTTGAGCAACAATTTTCTTTATTTTTCATTGAGGTTTTGGAAACGTAATCGCTCACGGTATGAGGAAGACGACTGGGTTTGATCTTGGAGCCGCGCATTGTAGTTTTCTCCAGTACACTGCGCCCTTTTTCCTCGAAGGTTGTGCCCACGTTTTCAGTTGTCTTCCATCTCATATCTGACTACTGTGCCCAAATAGTTGGTCTTTCGTTCCCAAATAACTGTAAGTGCGAGCTGAACAAGAGAAATTCGGCTCAGAAAAAAGCAAAACATGAAAGCTTTTAAAAAAATCTTTGGCTCTTTAAATTACGAAATATTATAACGCTGTTATCAAGCTCAGAAGCATTGGTTTAATGATGCAAACGGAAAGGATGGCACAAAGTTTGGTCAAACAAGCATTAGGGTTTAACAGAGAAAGGCTTGAAAAGGCTTGATTGTTAAAGCCGGAGACTGTCTTTCTGAGAACTCTCGGTTCAATTGTTGAAAGCGTGTGTTGTTCTACCTCTACGAAAACTCTTCGAAACAATTTCGTGCAATTTATAGTTTACATTATCGTATCTCTACGTCCAAAGTTCTCGCTTGTACTCAATCTGATACGAGAATAACAGTAGAACCGTGTGGAACTTTATGAATTATGGCGCTTCAAGTATAAGACACTGTTTCCCGAGTCAATCAATGAGATTAATTTTGAAAGCAACCTATTTGTAAGTTGCTTTGAAATATAAGTAGTTTTTTGTTTGAAAAAAAATTTTTAAACTTGAGGAATTTCTTCGAAGGTGATACAGATACACGCAGGAGATCGGAACAAAGGTCCGATCGGAACAAAGGTCTGAAAACAGACTGTATGATTTGACAATTTCAATCCTGCTTAAAAAGCATAATAAACAATGTTTTGGCTTATAATGACTCCAATTCTCCAATGTCTACATGATGATATTGTAGAACTTGTGCAGGACCGTTTTAGTCAGAGAAGGAGGGGTTCATGGGTAGTGACTGAACCAGAAAATAATTGACCCCGAGTTGACTAAAAGATGGAATAAAAGTGAAAGACAGACTTATCGTATCTATGTACATAAAGAGCAGCTGTTTTGAGGTTGAGAGCTCATAAGAATAATATATTTTTATTTTACAAAAACTGACTTTCTGTGTTAAGAATGTTTCAAGGAATCTGGGAAATATCTCTTTTTGAGCACTAATACTTCTTTTTCTAAAATCTAAAAATCATCATTTATTCGTCTTAATGTTTATCTCAAAACTCAATTTTCGCTGTCGCTCTATTTGTCATTCTCTCGCGTTCAAACTCAATTAATCTCTCTCTATCTGTCTCTGTTCTTTTATTCTCTTTTTCTTCCAACTCTTTCTCTCTTGAGCCTCACTCGTGTAGGAACGATTTCAAAAGTTCTCTGTAGCCAAACGAGATGATATCTTTCTTCTATCATGATGGGCACAGTCTCAAAAACCAGAGAGACTTTTTGAAAAAAAAAATAGAGAGGGAAGAAAGGAGTAAAATTCGAACATGTAAAGTGAAAATTACAAACAATTGTGTATTAGTTATGTGAGTTCAGGACTCGAGAAGATTTCGAAGGAAGTCAAAGATATTTTCCCTTTCGCTATTCACACAAGTTTTTAACTTTTTCCTTCACATAAAGATTTTTTCAAATCTCTAATGATGTATATCAAAAATTTTCTTTTCTGTGCCGCTTCCTTTCTATGTACATCTTTTCAATATCTATATCAGTTTTTCCAAATATTCTTATACAGTACTGAACATAATGATAAGACACCCCTGATTTTCGATGATATCAGCCGAACGGTAAAGGTAAATGAAAAATTATGATTATCTTTTTTTTTTCGCCCTCGAAAACCATAGTAGCCGTAGTTTAAAAAAAACAAAATTTCTTAGTTCTCGAGAAAAACATTTTTTAAGGATTTTGACCTGGACATCATGATAAGACACTCAACAGCTTTTTATCAATAAATCTTTATTTGATATTTCTTGTCAACAAAAACGATTCAATAATTGATAGCACGACCTTTCTTCAAAAGAATGTCAGAAATCCGATTTGGCATGCTTCTATATAACGCAGAAATTACATGTGGCTCTATTCCATCCAACTCCTTGGTTATCACAGCTTTAAGCTTGGCTGTAGTGGCGTATTGTTTGTTATTTTTATAAACCCGACGAACCAAGAGTCCCCAGAGATTTTCCATCGGATTCAAGTCCGGAGAACGAGCCGGCCAAGGTAGAGCCGGCCTGGACATAATGATAAGACACACTTAAGACACTGGGCCGTTCGCGTACTGTCATTACCAACTACCTCGCTGACCCTCTTGGATATGGATCGAAAACCTCTGGAGGACGTCCACGCAAGCTCACAGAACGAGAAGAGCGGTAAATCGCCAGAAAAGCTTCGAACTCGACCGCCTCCGTAATGGACATTAAGGCAGAGCTCAACTTGAATGTCTCTCGCAGAACGATTCAACGCGCTATTCGCCGTAATCCTCACATCACACGTCAGAGGTGCTGGAAACAACTCTCATTTCATTCATGAGGAGTCACAGCAGTCGTCAGCTTGTCTACCAGCAAGACAACGCTCCTATTCACGCCAGCGCCTCCACCAAGTCATGGTTGTTGGCTAAGAACGTCTCTCTGCTACCTTGGCCGGCTCGTTCTCCGGACTTGAATCCGATGGAAAATCTCTGGGGACTCTTGGTTCGTCGGGTTTATAAAAATAACAAACAATACGCCACTACAGCCGAGCTTAAAGCTGCGATAACCAAGGAGTGGGATGGAATAGAGCCACATGTAATTTCTGCGTTATATAGAAGCATGCCAAATCGGATTTCTGACATTCTTTTGAAGAAAGGTCTTGCTATCAATTATTGAATCGTTTTTGTTGACAAGAAATATCAAATAAAGATTTATTGATAAAAAGCTGTTAAGTGTCTTATCATTATGTCCAGGTCAAAATCCTTTAAAAATGTTTTTCTCGAGAACTAAGAAATTTTGTTGTTTTTTTAAACTACGGCTACTATGGTTTTCGAAGGCGAAAAAAATATGAAAATCATAATTTTTCATTTACCTTTACCGTTCGGCTGATATCATCAAAAATCAGGGGGTGTCTTATCATTATGTCCAGCACTGTATCTCTTTTATTCTCACAGATATTTCTCATAAACTGTTCAATTAGTCTGTCTTTCTTTTATTCTCTTGCTGTCTTGTAACGTTTCTTCTCTCTATCCTCCCTTATTCTCTTTTCAACTCTCAATCCTCTCCTTCTCTTTTTTTTCTCTCTCATCTTTTTTTAAAAACTCTTTTCACACTCTTTCTATCCCTCTCTATCTTGCTTCTCTTCAAGCTCTCAAAATCGTTCCCTCTTACCTGTCGTTCAGATTATGCCGTGTTCTTGAACGACGTGAGCGCATTTAGTGAATAGTAGCTAAAAAAGATGGTGAACGATACATGATTGTGATGAACAGATTAAAAGGGAACGAAGTTGGCGAGTATCGAGTTTAAAAGTTCCACTTTCACCTAAAATGTAGCCAAAGTCTGACATAGCAGAGTTAGATACGGTCGAGTCGGGTGGGTGTCCGTTCAAGAAAATCTGAATTCTTTGAGCGTTTTGTTCTTTTCTGCCCGACACTCAATCAAATCAAACTCAATCAATAATTACCGGTTTCGTTTTGTAAGCTGCTTCATTGTAGCTATGTCTAAAATCCATCGTTCTCACAAGTCTGTCATCATTGCTCATAAATTATTTCCTTAGTCAAAAGGTTCGTATTTTTCAGAAGTTTTCCTGTTCTGTTTATCACTAACGCAAGTGAACTGCACATCACTTTAAGTAGTAAATGATTCATTCACAATTTAGTTCCCCGTTGTTTTTTCATAACATCTACTGAAAGAAATAAAACAAAACTTTAGTTTTTATAAAATCTTCGGATTCTCTGCGTCTTTTTCGCCTTTCAAATAACAGGGTATGTTGGGTATTTTAAAGAAGAAAACTCTTTTTTCCTTTCTTTCTGAACTGAGATCAAATTTCTCTTCTTCAGACAGGATTAACATTTTGGTTACCTGTGAGACATTTCACCCGAGCCGCCATGAAGAGCAGCTCTTATTTGAAAGATGACAACGAGTACTTGCACAGGTTAATACTCCTGTTTACAAGTCCGTGCATATTGGCAAGGTGGTAAGCAAGCCTTCAATACAACGCGATAAAATTCTGCATCTAACACGGAGAGATTCAGCTCGGTAATCTAGAAGAGGGTAACAAAATTTTGAGAGCTCACAGAACTCGGGGGTTACAAATTTGCTGAAGTGCTTGAATTTTGAAAACAAGTTTTTTTGCTTTGACAATGACCTAGACAGTGACTCTCATTCTCACATCTGTTTATACAGTTACCCATGCGGTAACCCATGGGCAACCAATAGTGTGTGTATCTCAACAACTCAGAGAGTGCGTATCCTGCAATGAGGCGGATTTAGCGCAAGCATGATTATAATCTTTCTAATCATCTCTGTTTCGGCTGTTGGAATTGATTATGTTCTTTTTTCCAGAATGACGCCGTATACTCTGTACATCACTGTTATCACTTCGCTTACGTGGACTTTACAGGTATATTCAAAAACAATTCTGAAATAAGCCATTGAATTATCGCGAAAACAAGCGGTACTTCCTTTGAGCACTTTTATTCCA
>CAXKTG010000300.1:0-32354 GCA_964056735.1 Allodiplogaster pararmata
GGGGAGAGGGGAGAGCCAAAAATGAATGATCTGACCATGAGAGTCGGCTTCCTCCACAATGGACATGCGGCGCATTCTGTTGAAGTCACCCGGGTACTTAGCCGCCACTTTCTGCAATTATCGCCACCATGAATATCATGAGAAGCCGAAGTTATCGGGCATCGATCGATTTCTTATTGATTGATTCTCTGATTATAAAAATGGGAGACGACTGACGTCCATGAAGATATGGTTGATCTCGTATATGATCTCCAGGTGCCTGGGAAGCATTTCACTCAGCATCGACACCTTAAACATTAATTGATCAGGCGTTTCTCCATAATGTATTAATGCGACGATTCTTGTAGCTCTTAAGCTAACTTCCAACATCATGAATTACGTAACCTCGTAGTAACCTCACAAGTTATTTTCTTGTTCAATTTCAAGCTCCTCAAGTATACTTTTTTCTTCTATCTTTTCCTCGTCTCGAAGTTTAGCCTTTGGTGACTATCTGAAGATGTAAACCTCTCATAGAGGAATACCGTAATATCGCTGACCCGTCACTACCGTACTGAGAGGAAATAAACGAACGGGCCATCGCTCGAGTGCTTCGGGTAGAAGGGTGTGGTTGGTGTAGGCATAAGTCTTCACGCAAATCTCAAAGGCCTTGTCCCACGACAAATCTAAAAATTCTTGCTCTACTACTGAAGCTCGCATCACGGTATACGGTCCGATTACAGTTAAGTTCGAATGAGATTAATTTACAAACTTTTATTTTATTTGACACAAATGTTTATTTGACACAAATGTTTATTTGACACAAATGTGAAATTTAAGAGCACCTTGGTGTTCAAACAAAATTTTATTCACTCCGAATTTTGAACTTAGTTTGCTACCTTTATTTGCTTTTAATTACGACCTAGTGCTAGCTCTTATTACCACGTGCTCTCTGTATGTTTTGATGTACACTGCACGTAACAAACAATAAACAACACTGCTTGATTTAACCTCATACTATTTCTAAGCATCTAAAGAACTTGAACACGTAAATATCTTTCATTAAGAATTAGTTGTCAACTTTTTAAAGCAAAGTCAAGAAATTTTTTTCTCTTTGCTTAGCATACATTGCTAGTCAAATAAACGGGAAAGGATAGTCTTCTCTTATGTACAAAAGAATAAGCCATAAAAATAAGCCTAATCCAACATTATTTTTCCTAACCCGCCTTCTGGGTAGAACTTGTGCGAAAATCTATGCGCTTTAAGGTAAAGGCTATACGCCTTATATGTTTGTAGTTTGAACTCTAATATTTTATATTTTTCATCGCACATACTCGGTCTGTCTGCTTTTTACTCAGAATTAGTCTTTTTGATCTACACGCTTTTTTTACCGGTGGTCAAAACAGCCAGCTAATTTTCTGTTGCGTGTGTTGTTGAGCCTTGGAATTCTGAAATGAAGACATAAGCTATCAATGATGATGAACTCTTGACATACTTTCCACGTCGAGCAGCAGACGCATCAATTCAGGAATTCCGATGGAGGGATGCGTGTCGTTCAGCTGGATGGCAACCTGCACATCAAAGGATGATACGGTTACTGTATTTGCAGGATGATATTATATTGTATGTAGCCCTTCAGGAAGCAACGTCGCCTTCAAGGCAAGTGAACTTATTTATAAGGTAAAGATCTTATACCTCACCAGAAAACACCGTACTTTTTAGCAAAAAATCACAATTCCTTGGAAAATACCGTACCTCATTAATGGAATACCGTACTTCTTCAGAGGATACCGTACCTTGTCAGGGAAAGTTTCGAAGTCGACACGGATGGCTTCCCTGCTACCGTATCTGCTGCTCTTGAATCGTCGGATGATATCCTGAAGGGTAGCAGCCACTAGGAAGTATTGTTGCTTTAGACGTAGCTCCTTGCCAATGAACATCTAAAATACTATCCATTGGAGTAGATCGAAATTATTCAAAATCTTGGTCTTGTAAAACTTTTCTTGTAGAATACGGTATATAGGAGAAAATTTTTAACGATTGTCATTGATCCACGGTCCATGATTCAGCGGAAAACGGAAATGTTAATTCAAGTCTCAAATAGTCTACTAAAACAAGTTCGGGAATAAGGAGGCTAGATTGAATTGCTAAATTGGGTCTTTCTAAGAGGTATGAGATAAGGAAAAATACCATACTTTTAGTGGTTTAAGAATATTTTTCGAAAAAAAAACTTTTCATAAATTGTCTGAAACACAATGGGTGGTCTGAATTATGATACATATAGGAGAGCAGGCAGATCATTAAAGCAGGTCAAGTTTTTTGATCCATCAGTTTCCACGTTATTCTCAAAATGTCAGGCGGGCCAAACAAAACTAGTCCTTATTATAGTTGAGGATTCAATATATAAGACGATGCTGGGAACAATTTTCGCCAAAATGCTCGAAATGTTGTTCCTCAGCCAAAAAATTTATTTCGCCAAGATTTCGAGTATGCGAACTTGGGAGAAGGACATTCCGTTATTTGTCTTTTTTTAGCTGCCAAAATAGGGACGAAGAATCGGCCACCATTTCGCAGTGCCAAATGATGAATGACTCTGTGGCCAAGTTTTGTTCCTGCCAAATCACGGACAATTTTGTTTTTTCCTTTGTGACATTTTTTGGCACTGCCAAACTCGGCTCTTTTTTTGAACACTTTTTGTCAATGCCAAATCAGGGACAATTTTGTTTTTCTTTCGTGTCATGTTTTGGCACTGCCAAACTCGGCTCTTTTTTGGAACACTTTTTGTACGTTGAACAAAGCTCCGCAACGACCACATATTAACCACATCTAGCGACGTACCCCAACCGAGTTTAGTAAACAGTTGAGAAAAATGTATGTTTAATTAAAGCCATCAGTTATATATCCGGTGATATCAACTAGGGCTGAGGTTGTTGAGCGACACTTTTGAAATCCGTGTTGCCACTCTGCTGTTTGGACGGCGTTAACCAATGTCGGCAGTATAGTTCTCTCAAAAATCTTTGCCAAGGGGGATAGGATCGAGATTGGCCTGTAGCCGTTCACTGATGTCAGGTCCTTGCAAGGTTTGGGTATGGCGATGACTCTGGCCTTTTTCCACCCTTGTGGAATGGTTCCGCAGTTCATTATGTTGTTTATCAAGATCGTGAGGCATTCCGTGAAGTAGTCTCCGGCCTTCTTCACCATAAGGGGGCAAATGCCTTCGAGGTCGAGTGCTTTCGAGCTTTTAGTTTTCTTGAGGGTCTCTTTGACTTCCGATATTGATATGAACGGGGCATCAGAACTTTTGAAGCCCTATATCCTTCTCATAATCTTTCTGTTCATTGGATCTGGTGTGTTCTGGGCCTATTTTGCCAGATGCTTGGCGAGGAGATTGGCTGCTTGAGAAGAATTTTGTGGTATTCCGTTGTGGACTATGGATCGTCTTGTTTCCTCTACCGTCCAGAGATTTAATGGTCTTCCAAAGACGGTTGCATGGTTCGTTATGTTTGAGGTTGCTTACATACTCTTCCCAGGCTTTTTTGTCAGAGTTGATCTGGGTTGTAATGCTTGCCATGAGGATTGTTAGAGTGGGGTCAGTTGCGTCTATCTTTCTCTTTTTGTCTCTTTCTTTGATTAGTTCCTTTGCTTTTGCACTGAGGCGGGGTGTGAAGACCGGTTTCCTGCCTTGGGGATATGTCTTTTGGCTGCTGATCTTAGGGAGTTGACAAGGAAGGTGGGCATGTTGTGAGGGTTATCATGGTACTATGGAAATCGGGGATGTTATGGGGGGGAACTATGGAAATCTCGTAGATTGTCGTTGATATGTCGTTCAAACATGGGCCAGTCTGCCTTTTCAAAATTCATATAGCATTGTCTCTCGCCTGTTGTTCTGGGTTGTATTTCCACTTCCAGGAATATGGGGAGGTGGTCTGAGTTAATTTTGGTTAGGGTAATCCAGGTGCAGTTTGGGGCCAGGTCAGAGTTATGTATGGAGATGCGTTTATTCTTGTGTGCATCCGAGGGGAGTTTGAACAGACGTATTCGCTATACGCCAAGGCCTCGCTCAGCTCGCTTCTTCTTGAGACTTCTGATCCTTCACTCCAGACATCATTGTGTGCGTTCACATCCCCTGCGAGAATGCTGAAGCTCGTGTTACTAATGAGCTCAATGAAATCTGGTTTGTGGCCAGGTGGGCATGATGAGCGGGGAGGGAGATATAGGTTAATGAATCTGATGTTGCCCGTGGACGTTTCGAGTTCTACAGATGTGATTCAATAAACATAACTTTCCCAGAAAGACCAGGGTGTTTCCTAGCACCCACCCAACTTTTTTTCGAGCGCATAGATTATTAAAATTTCAGAGTTCAAAATTCAATGTTTCCAATGATTTCGTCGAAATCTCTCGCTACGAAAAATCCGAGAAAATTTTTTTCCAAAAACAGATTCCAATGTTTTTGAAGAGCGCATAGTTTTTTTACCCGCAGTGCGGGTCAGAGAAACATCCTGATAAAGACTCGACCAACATTGTCATTGGGATAGAGGACCCGGGTGATGTTCTCCGAGAGATTCCTGTCCATGACCGCTTGCACGTAGTCACCGTCGTTGAAGAACTTCAAGTGGAAGGTGTTCTCCGCCTTCGCAGACCTTCACAAATGTTCACGCTCATGTTGAGCAAGAACCAACCATTCAATAAAATAATTTGACTCTTTCCTCGCAATTACTGGTGAGACAGCGTTGAAAACTAGGATTAAGACCAGCAACAAATATCAATCACCGCTTCTCTGTGAGAAATGGAAACCATCATGAATCATGATGTCTATCATACTACTGAAACACTTCCTCAAAGCGGCGCAAATATCGCCTTGTTGTTTTGAACTTGCACACGATTGAACCACCGAAGAACCTCTCAAAACTTCATGGATTCAATCCTGTTTACTCTAACCTAAAACTGACCTTTTACAAAGTTACCATGCCCAAAATGGATATTCATATCTGAAGAAACAGTGTGATTAGGAAGAGAATACAGAAACGAGAACCCACTTCCAGAGGCAGCTACTAGATCTTACCAGAGGCGCAGGGTATTGACGACATTGTTATGATAACCGGGGACGGGGGTGTCGTACGGCATCGCGAACACGATTTGGGTATCCACCCAGGCTGACTGAAACTCTTGACGTAGAAAGCAGGAATGAGTTCTCTTCGAAACCTCGCAGGAACTAAAAGATATGAGTAGTAACCTTTCCATTCTCGTCCTTGACGACTTTGCCGAAGAAGTTCACCGGCAGCATATACTCTGGTCGCGCCTTCTCCCACGGATTTCCGAACCGAAGCCAATCATCGGGTTCTTCCATCTCAATCACAAATGATGTGACCTAAGTCATTCGAACTTCAGTCTTAAAGGTTCTGTAGTGCGTTCGCAAAACACACAAAGGCTCACAAAACGAGTTTTCCAAACAAAAACCCAACTGTGACAAGTTATTCAGTTTTACCGAGTGAGAACTGGGTTCCCTCTAAATATGAAAACATTACTCGTAGGAGTTCCAGGAAGAGGCCTGCCCACGACGATACCACTTGACTTTTTGAGCCCTGGCTACAATTTCGCTTGTTCTACATGTACCCAAGCTCTCCAACGCTCCAACATAACAATCACCTAGTGGCCCCGAATGAGAAATACTTGACATGAACGCTTTGTTGCCAGTTGCTGAGAAGAGGATTCATGCGCTTCCAAAACAATTTTCTTACAATGAGGAAGGAACGTTTTCCTCCCTCTTCCGCCCCCCCCCCCTTCCCGAAGCGGTTTCCTCACCTGCCATCCGTCTCTCATGAGCTGCTTGAAAATACCGTACTCGTAACGGAGACCGTATCCGTACGCGGGGATACCCAGGGTTGCCATGCTGTCCTGAAAAAATACAATAGAATAGCTTACTTGTAGAAATTACGATTTTCGAAAATTTGGAGACATCAGACGTCATTCCCATATTTTCGAGGATTTCTTTTTTGAAACTGATCTTTTTGTCTTTGCCTCTTATCGATTCATCTCATCATTGAACTTCTTTTCTATAACCTAATTACTTGATATAAAACCCTTTTTCCGCGCTCAATCTTGCCTGGATGCAGAGAATAGACTACCCAGACTTGAGACACATGAAAATAACCAATCGCTGCTGGCTGTATCACTGCCAGCGCCAGTGGGTAAAAAAAATACTACCGAAAATTCTTAACGCTATTGGTTTAGGATATCTTTTAGTGAGAGAGAACCGAACTTGTGACCCATTGCATCATTGTCAGCGCATACTTGCATCATCCCCACACGGCCTTATAAATATGCTCATTTGCGATTTTTCCCGCCTCGCGGCAGAGTACGCACTCCCTGAGATGCGGGACGAACCTATCCGGGTAGAACCAGTGGCTGCCCGCTGGGTCACTCCCAGCGCTTGTAGCAGCAGTTGGGACAGTCAGATTCGCCCGAAAGCCCTACCAAAACTTTCTAGCCTCCTTGGTTTGAGTGGATCTGCCCGGGGGCGGAGTCGAACTTACGATTTTTCGAACAATGGTCGCGCACACTACCATTATGCCACACCCAGACAACACGGCCTCAAATCATCCGAACACGATGATGTATAGTGAGAACATACGAGGAAGCACGCAGCCAATCTGCCGAGTCCTCCGTTCCCAAGTCCTGCATCTTCTTCGATCTCCTGCAGTTCCTCAATATCCAGGCCGAGCTGAAACAGATACGGAAACTCTTTCACTTTTTTGAGCGAGACAATTTTTTTAAAGAATTGAACAAACTTGATAATACTGCTTTCCAGCTAAAACAAGAAGCCGTCTAAGGCCATGTTTTAAATTCTCCTTCTTCCATTCACTTCAAAGAAAGAGTTAGTATTTCTATTAGAAGCTTTGCAGTTCAAATCTACGCCGTCAACAAAAAAAAAAGCTGATGATGAGACTCAAAAGAAGCGCTAGAATTCTCCTTCTTCCATTCAAAAGCCGAAGAAGAAGACAAAAAACCGAACAACATGCCCTAGAAGGCCATTATATTTAACTATGTGAAAGCGACATTTCAAGAGCTGAAGACTTGCAGTAATGCACGTCGCTCTTGCTTTTTTCTCGAATGCTTACGTTTGAAAAATGTTTCTATCACTCTCTTCTTTTCCGCCCGTACTCGCTGTCTCTGCCGTTGCCTAACCAACACTTTTTGATCTACAGTCAGCTGGTAAGAATCAGTCTGTATTTCGCATCGATAACAAATGAAGAAAACATCATCAGCTGATAAAACTTATCGTGAGTGCGAGACAAAGAAAAGACATGAAACATCTACAGAAAATGTAGAAAAAAATGCAATTCATTTTCCCGCTTCCCAGATTAGCGCATGAGATCCACCCGCGCACCGCGCGGGTGGATGACACGCCCTGTTCCCGCGCGTACCTGGTACAGAGCTTCATCCACCGTAGCCTGGATTCCCAGGTTCATCATAGTGTTTGAAAGTGTTCGGCCCATGTAGAACTCTAGCGAGAGGTAGTAGACGCGCTGAATAAGTCTATCACTATCGAATATGCTCCTTTTCAATAAATGTATCGAGTTAATAGCTCTTTATTCATTGTTTCTCATCTAAGTCGTCTTAATATTTCGCTTTTTCGATAAGAATGACTCAAAATTGTCGTGGAGATCATAGGTCTCCTTCGCTTGAGAAAAACGATTGCTATTCAAGCAGGTGAGCTAGAACTATGATAAGCTAGCGATTTTTCTCAACTTTAACCTTTTATATTGATTGCTTCATCTATTCCAGGGGTTAAATGGAGCCGCCCAATTTGGGTTCACATGTATCCGCCGCTCAAAGTTTGGAGGAAAAAAAGAAGAGGGGATGAAGGAAAAGGGTAAGAAAAGAAAGGGAGTTTTTTGTCAATAGTGTGTGTACATGTATCCGCCGACGGGACCGATCCGGTCACTATTTAACCCCTGATCTATTCCCATCATTTTTTGCCATTGATCTCTATTTAACTAATTATTTAGCTTCTCCCTTCTTCGCTCAATGAGTGGTATCTCAATATTTTGTCGAACACAGTTATTCTATGGTAGTAATTTGACATCTCCAAACCGAAATTTCCTGTTCAAATTCAGGTTTTTCGATAAGTTTCCCTCTCTCCAACTACCAAGGCTTAGACATGTTAAATTTTTGTTCTCAACATCTTCAAAATTGACACCCAGGTATATGTCTTGGAATGCCGCATTTCAGTCGCGGTACTTCACAACACGCTATTTTCGCTCTTATATCTCGTCGTGAACTTCAAAATTCATAGAGGAGAATGGGTCAAAAGATCGGGAATGACCTTGGGATCCTTCTCGTAATAGTACTGCTGCGTGCGAATCCAGCGGGAAACCAAGTGGTCTCTGACCGTGTTGGCCAGAGCGAAGTAGTAGTCACGAGGAGTCGCCACGTTACGATCCTGACAACCGTACCATGTTTTCTTCAGCCATGTAAAAATTGTTCCCAATAAAGTGATTCACCTTCCCGCACAGCGAGTAAAATCTGGGTGCTATTCAATGAAGCTTGTAACATGGATTTTCTTCTAAATCTTGATCTTCATCGCGTGCACTCAGTATTTTCTAGAGCGTACCCTTTTTTCAAAATTAGTCTTTTTAATCTACACATTTTTTCGCGGGTTGCAAGCAAAGACTTGCAAGCAAAGAAGACCTGGTTCTTATCTGTTTCAAGGCTTATGAGAAGCCCTACCCGCGTTTTTATCAAAATGTATATGACCCCATTTAGAGATATCGGGTGACTCAACTTTATTTTTTTGAAACGACCTTTTTGATTCCTCTCAACATTCTAGAGTGTTTCCAAAGAAATGTTCTTTTTACTCATTTTCGTACGAATACACTGGAGAAGAAGCTGGAAAAGGATATATACTTTTTGATTTCACCTTCTTTTTACAGAGTTTGGAAAAATGAGGCTGCTTGAGTAGTTTTATGAAAAAGCTTCCATTGTCTCCTATTCCCTTTATTTGTAGTGATCATTAAATTTAGGTTGTAGGGGTCTTTGAAAGAGTGTTGACAAGGTCTAACGAAGTTTAGTCTTCGGTCATTTGTAGGAGGCTTCACTGTGTAACCTTGCAAACATTTTTCACTTAACCCTTTTTGCTCTCAACAACAAGATAAGAATAACGATTTAGTATGAAAAAATACATAAAAACTCTGGTAAACAGTGTTCTTATCAGTAAGCCGCTTCTCTATCATTCTTCTTCTCTCTCTATTTGAACTGTCAACCTTGATGATGGTGAAGTGGAGATGGCGATTGAATGCCTTCTTGATGTTGGTCACATTCTCAACCTGTGAAAAAACAATCAATATTTGTTTATTTTTGGGCTTTTTAGCGCTTTCTTAAAGGGCGGACTGATACTACGGCCAAGTTCAAAACTCGCCTCCTTCTTAAAGTCAAACACTAATATTTTGAACAGGAGACTAAAGGGGAGAATAAAGATGGTATAGAAAGAGAGTATAGAGAAACACATGGCGACTATCGGACTAAAAATGAAGACGCCTGGTACCTTATCTAAAAAGCAGACTTTCTTCAGCGAAGCGACAAACAAAAAAGAAACTTTGCAAGTCGCTTTGATTGTGAGAGACATATTGCGAGCAGGGGTTGAATAGTCATGTCAGACCTTCTGTCGGCGGGCCTCTGTTTTTTTCAAATCATAGGGTGACCCTTATGTGAAAATTTTTTCCGCTTTTGGAGGGCGTCTGTACCTTTTTCTTCTACACTAAAAAACCCCTGATTGCAAGTCGCAAGAAAAAAAGAATAAATTTCTAATAAGTCCGAGAACTCAAGATTTGTGTTTCTTTGAAAATTATTGAAGAGAACCTTTGAAAATTATTGAAGAGAAGCAATGACTTGATATGCAATGAATAGTAAGCCAGTGATGCGTCAGAATTTTTAACTTCCAATCAGGGTGTTTCTCTGACCCGCAGTGCGGGTAAAATCTATGGGCAAATCTATGCGCTTTCCAAAAAGCTAGCGATACGAATTCTATGTTCGTATGCTTTCTCAATTTTTTTTTACACGCTTCCGTTCTCTGTTCTAGACCTGCCATTCGCTCATATTCTTCTACACGCTTCTTTGGCGGTCGGTAAGGAATCTCCTGGTTCCAATTTACCTGTGCGATTCCTCTGACGGAAATCTGCTTGCGACGCTCATGATCCGTTAACATAGCCATCTTCGTGGAATCGATAGATTACCTTAAACAAAATGAATTTTTCTCACGAAATACCGTTTGACTTGAAGACATCGTGCCGTTTGAAAGATACGATAGAGATATCTAGAAGCGAAATTTCTGATGCTTAGCGATGAAATAATTGAAGCGATGAATACAGCAACAATAATAAGATTGATGGAAAAGGGCAGTGATTGCAATGATAAGAGCGTAGATAAAAGAAGAACGAAACCCATTATCGTTCTTGCTGTTGTGGAAATGTTGAATATCTTAGATAACAGAGAACACATGCAATATATCGGAAAAAAGTAACCCGACAGCACATATCTTATTCCACAAACAATTACTCGCATCATATACATTAATATTGCATGCTAACATTTCGAGTATTCACTCGCGTCTCGTGATTCAGGGTGACATTATGTTTATTGGTATTTCTGATGAGTACGGTAGCTTGCTTACAGGTAGTTCTGAAATATTATTTACCCACTTGAAAGCCCAGAGAAAAAATTTGAAGATAAGAGGGGATTAGCCGATTGCTCAAAACTTGAAATAAGTGGTTGGATGATGTTACATCAGCAAAATACATAAATATGTATGTAGAACCCTTTTTCACACGTCTTAATTTTGGCTGTCTTCTACATGAAAATACTGTTTTGCTTAAGGTTATTATTGGTTAGGAGCTTGACAATTTTTCTCACGAAAGAAAACTTTATGCCGTTCTTTTACGTTAACTTTTTGAAGGGCCCAGCTTAGTTAGGTGTAAAGTAATTATTTTGTAACAAAGACCCCGGGAAAAGCTTTGTTCCTTTTTTACGAAGACTCTTTTTCGCGTTTACCTCTGTTTCTTATTATTATAGTAGGAGAAAAACGTGAATCATTGGTAGTAAGAGAGAGAAGGTAGTAAGAATTTGAATATAAGGGGCTTGACATCCCTCTTCAGTCCTGGATGGGGCTTGACATCCCTCTTCAGTCCTGGATGGGGCTTGACATCCCTCTTCAGTCCTGGATGGGGCTTGACATCCCTCTTCAGTCCTGGATGGGGCTTGACATCCCTCTTCAGTCCTGGATGAATGCTGTGATTGTTGACATCCCTCTTCAGTCCTGGATGGGGCTTGACATCCCTCTTCAGTCCTGGATGAATGCTGTGATTGTTGACATCCCTCTTCAGTCCTGATTGGCTTGACATCCCTCTTCAGTCCTGGATGAATGCTGTGATTGTTCCGGTTCTGCGAGCCGGTTGAAATAATAAGTCTGGCTTGAAAGCTCGGCATAGGCTTACGACTGGAAAAATTACGCCTTAGGAATGACCATACGTAAAATATAATAATATAATAATGATATTATTAATATATTAATAGATTTGAACCGAAATTATAATGAAATTTGTTTTTTTAGAACTTTCCTTCAAAAATGAAAAAAATTCATCTTTCGGTTTTTTACTCGTTCTTAAGCCTTATATACTCTTCTACACAACCTTAGCTAATGCTACCATGAAAACATTTTTTTCTGACCGTACGAAGCAGCAATCTTTTCTCTTTAAAAATCCCGTTTCTAAAAAAAATAGACACAGATTATCCCTGAATATGAAAGCTTTTATATTTAGATAGAAAAGTGACATCATTCAAAAATTGGAATTAATGTCGAGTGAGAAAATCATCAATACCAATACAAACGGTTCGAGAATTCCGATTTCATTCGTAATTAATCAAAGTATCAAACAATAAGATTTAGACACATTTGCTTTAAGTCAGAATTGCTTATAAATTGATAAGTGTGGTTTTCAAAGATGATGCTCGTGATAAGAGATAAAGTATAAAATACTCGAGGTGAAAAGGAGATAATTTGAACACATAGGAACAAGAGATTCTTTTCCTCTTTCTTATGCTTTTTTCAAGGTCAAGAGGAGAAAGTTTCGTTCTTTCAACTCCGCTGCCTCTGTTGTTTTCCTCTAAGATATATCTATTTTTCTCAAATTGATAAGAGTTTTTTGTCTCTTTAATTTCATTAAGTCTGTCTCTCTTCAATTTCTCATTCTATAAGACTGTAAATATCTCCGCGATTTGAGGCTTTTTCGTCAAAAACTATGTATTCAATTTTCTTCGGAACAAATCCACAGAAATATTTACTGTTAATAACTATTCGATACAAATTTGTAGATGAACTTGATTGGATCTAACTGTCAAGGAATCAGGAGCTATTATAATCAGATATCACTGCTCACTGCGTATTTTGAAAGAAAGATGAGGATGATCATATCTTTTTGTTTGGGTGGTCTTCAGGTAAAATTAAATCCTTTTTTTCCAATCTCAAATGAATACCTCTAAATATTTGAAAAAAGATTAAATACTCCAGAAATGAGTCAGTTAGATGTAACAGGAGTAAAAAATTAGTTTATTACAATGAAAATTTTTTGTAAATATTTACAATGGAAGGAAACCGAACAAACCGTTCTACTCCACACTCGATTCCGTCTCTCCAACATTCCTACGAATCAAGCCAGTTGAGAACGGAAGAAAAAAAGTACACAGCGTAGACAACTCTAGCGTCAATATTAGTATTATAACGGCCATTACATATTCAATTGAGAATTTTTTAAAAAAATTATCAAGATAAAAAAGCACATTTCACGGGCAAAACATGAAACAAAACTCAACGATTTCTGTTTGTTTGGTTAAACAACACCCATCCGAGCGAATGAACCAAAACTCTACTCGTAGAGCTAGCGAGCGCACAAGATTAACACAACTCAACATTCTAGGAAAAGAGGAAGTCTACTGGAGAACGCTTTCATCTCGGCACAGTTTTGCAGGGACCGAAAGAGAGAGAAACGGGAATCGATAAGTAGACGGCAGATAGAAGCAGAGATAACGAAAAAGACAACGGCAGCCGGGAACGACACAAAGAACAAGAGGATATTACTCTACTAACTTCCTCCCGCCTCAGATATTGACAGCACTTGGTTCCTATCACTTTTTGCTGAGCCAGAGGCAGAGAGATTTACGGATACTCCATCAACTTTGAACTGCTTCTCTTACAATGAAATTGATTCCCATCCTACCCACTACACATCTGAAACAAAGAACAGTAACTGAGTTGACTTCTCACTTTATGGAATTTTTTTTAAATAGAAAAAAAAATTTATTTTTTGTTTTGGAGAACCTCTTAGCTCAAAAATTGTGAATTGAATAGCCGTATAAGTTTTTATGTAAGAGATTTGTTCGAAGAGATACATCTATACTTGTGAAAGTTTTTAAATTAAAAAAATAATTTCAACTCCTCAATTTCAATTCCGTCTGAAACCTGAAACCGAAGATTACATGTGAAAAACTCATCTAGAATACATATAAATTTTCCCATTCATACTTAAAAGAGATGAAAACACAGTATCGATTTAATATAAATCCGTGATATTTTTGTACATATAACTGGAACAATCAACTGATGAAATATATCTACAAAAAGTCAAACAATGCCACAAATCACGGTAAGCTTTTAAAGGAAAAAACCATTATGTGGGTTTCTCTCCCAAACGAAATGTTTGGGAATATCTGTATAAAAATCTGTTATTTGAAGCCTGTTAAAAATGTTAAAACAGTGAAAATGAGCGAAGTTTATAAAAATCAGACAGATCACTTGAATATTTACGCGCTTATTTATTAGTTAATGGCGTAAATAAAAATCTCTTCAGGTTTTTCTCTCAAGATTATTAAAAAGAGGAATAGGATTTCCTTTAAGGTTTTGGATGAAAGAATAGGATCTTATTCAGGGGTTTTATCGGAGAACTAGGGTTTCATCGGAGAACTAGGGTCTCCTCCAGGCTACTACTCTCCTCGTTCTAGAAGAAATAGAGTGTTAATCTCCAAGGTACTCATGGGATGAATAAGATCACGTTCTGATACCTCATCTGTTGACGAGAACTTTTTAAAGGTACTTTTAGAAGAATTACAATAGATTATTCAAAGGCTTCATGTGAGTTCCTTCGAAGCCCTATTCCCCCCTCCTAGACGTCTTGATGCCCTAGGCACAGCAAAAAAACAAATCTAGGGGGCAGGCGGAACCATTAGCCCAATTATCTACATTGCTCCGAGTTTCCTCGCCATACACACGAATCGCAATCGCTCCATGGTGGCCTCTGGATTTTGTTCCTCACAAAACACCGAAAAAAGCTCGAAGGACATCATCTGCGGATCGATTCGGTGGAGGGTAAAGAGCTGGGAATGGTTGAGATCACACAGGGTTTGAATATTTCTTCTTTCCATCTTCCATATTAAAACCCCTTATGATAAATAATCAAATAGAATGAAAACCATTAAGATATTCATTTTCATCATCAATCCTCATCCTTGCTTTCCATAAAATCAATAATCCACGTTTTCCGCTTTTCTTGGATTTCATAACAAAAATCACCGAGAAACGGATGACATTATATGAATTTCTCTCTCACACGAAAAGGACATAAACTTTTAGAGCCCCGATGCTTCCACGAGAATAGAAGACAAAAAAGTCTTACATCTTTCACGTAAAAAAGGAAGGCATTTGTTCGATCGAGAGAGTAAGTGTAACCATTTGGTGAGGAATCTTTTTGATGAGCGCATTTGCGGCAGAAGTCCGAGGTGCCGTAGCCATTTCATGCACCACTATGCAGATCCACGCCACGACGTTGCGAAGACGAGCCTGTCCGAAGAAGAACATTTTAAATTGTCGCTCCACTACGTACTTCTGATTATCCGACGAAACTATTCAATAAAAATTGCTCTTATTCCCTGATGGGCACTCTTATTCCCGTCTTGTCTTTCAGACATTGACACGATGTTTTTTACATCAATTTTTTTGATACGGTCTCGTGAGCATAAGCCGTACTGCCTCTTTAGCGTAAACTTCTACTAAGCTTAAGCATTCTTTTTAATATGAAAAGAATTGTTTGATGTTTAAAAAAATTTCAAGAACCGGAGTCCCTGATGCTCAAAATGATCACATATGAAGAAAAATTTCGAAACAGTAGCGTTTAAGCCAATTTTTCGCCTAGTATTCCAATGTCTGCGAGACAAGACGCAGGGTATGCCCATTAGCGAATAAGAGCCAAAAAACTTTTTGTCAACTGAGACTAATCTTTTTTTGCTTGATCAGTAGCAGGAAATTGTCTTAACACGCAAAGCTTTTATAAAAATATGAAATTTTGATCCCCTCATAAAACTTCATTCTTTGTGATGGGCTTTATGAATTCATACAATCAGAATATAGGCATGACTCAAGGGCATCTGTGAATTCATTGGGGGGGATGAAAAGAGGGAACCCTTACCTGTAAAGTGAACTTCTTCATTCTTTCGAAGAGAGCATCAAGCGTGGCTGACAGCTCTGCCATGTGAGCTTTTGTTGTTCCTGAAATTTGTTTGTGTTGCCTATTTTGATTTAACCAAAGAAACAAAATGTAGAAGTTTCGATAGAAATTTCAACAATGACAGGCTCGCATTTTATGATGAATGAGATCATAGAAAACAAGTTTTGTTTCCATCTCCATGTGTAAGATATAATGTTTTTTCGTTTTGTTTAAGTTGTTCTGCTTTAATTGGTAGCTCATCTCATATTCCTTCAAAACTACTCTATCACAACTGCAGAATTTTAACTCTTTTTTAAGCTTAGGGTCGACTCTCTTCTTGCTCTTAGTCTCTATACAATCTTTTGTTTTAATGGTTCTTATCGGGATAGGGTCGAAGTTGCAATTCATTGCACCCGACCATTATGCCACACCCTGCATAAGCACGGAAGAGAATAATACTGAGTGACAGTGACCAAGTAGATCATCTCCACTTGGTTCATCCTGGTCTCTGGTTCGCTTGGCTGGTAGCAGGGGCTTGTCCTCCTCAAGCCTGGCCAGCAGCTTCTCCCCAGCCTCCAAGGCCCACACCGACATTTGCATCGCCTGCCAACCAACCAAAGTAACTATCGAATGACCTTTTTTCCGGGGGTTTTCAAAGCAAAAATTCTTAAAATTTCCATAAATTTCTCATTCCCAACCAGTTTTTAATAGAAAAATTGTAATTTTCAAGTTATTTATTTGAGCAAATTAAGCGACCGAACTTCTAAAAGTTCAATACATTTTTACCTATGGTTCCAAGCCTTTAATTTCCTCTAGCAGTGCCCTCAACAACAATCTTCTTCTTCCTCGCGCTTGTTCCCGCCTCGCGGCAGGGTACGCGCTCCCCTGAGATGCAGGACAGACCTATCCTGGTAGAACCAGTGGCTGCCTGCTAGATCACTGCTAGTGTGATTAGCAGCAGCGGGGAGAGTCAGATTCGTGCATGAGCCCTACCAACATTTCTTAACCCCCTTGGTTTGGGTGGATCTGTCCGGGGTGGGAGTCGAACTCGGGACTCTTCGCACAATCACACTACCACTATGCCACGCCCGGACAAAAACAACGCGATTGCAAAAAAGCTAGAGATTATCTCTAGTTGTCAAAAGCTTGTTTTTCGTCTACAACTAGGCGCTCACGGTTGTTATCAACGGGCAACAAGGGCGAGTTCATCCAAAATTTTCATGGACCTGAACTCACAGATTGATATTGACAGTCCGAGCTCATTGACAGTGATGCCTTCGACATTTTCTTTTAACTCACTCTTCTTCATTGATCGATGACTTTTCTTTCAAAATCTCTTCACAAATCGCAAGCATATGAGAAAAAGGTACCAGTACGAGAAATCTCGCATTGAATATCCCGAGAGGGGGGCACAGCGCGAAGTCGTTCTCTTCTTCTGCCTCGGGCAGCAGATAATCGCCCAGAATTTGGCAGATTGCTTAATATTCATTCTTCTCTTCTCAGTCATGAAAAAGAGACAGAGGCCCGCTGAAAGCCAAAAAAATAGGTTTCAACGAGCGGAAAACTTACCCAGATAAGGGTTTCCCTCTCAGAAATGTAGAAAAGTTCGAAAAGTTTCCTTACAGAAAAACTAAATTTTCGGTTTTGGAAGAGCCCAATGATTCTTCACTATTCAAAATTCACTTCAAAAAAATTCTTTCTCTTCACTGTAGTGACTCGGAATGTTCTTTCGGAGGGAAGTTTCCTTGAAAGATTGAAAACCTCTGAATGAAGATAGAGGATCCAAGAGAGCCGCGCCAAAGACCAGCTCCATTCCCATCAACAGATCCTCATTCGTGACTGCCTTCGTTAGATTATGGACCCACGACTGGAAGAGAGAACAATTCGTACCCAAATATTTGGAGGAACACATCTAGTCTAGTAAAACCTTTTTGTTTTCTTCCAGAGCGGCTGCTATTCGTTTTGCAGCAGGTTAACAAGTAAAAGGCATACAAGCACTACCAACATTCATCAAACCTTCCGGTTTGGGAAGACCTGTCCGAGGTTGAACAATCGAACCTAGGCTTCGTTTTGTCAACTTAGGCTAACTTTTAACATCTTACAATCGAAAAACTCCATGTATGTATAAGAATTAGTTATCAATTAGAAACAAATTCAGGCTTTTGTGAATTCTTTAGTATAGTATAACAACTTTTCAGGAACTTTTCTTCAGGAAATTAAAGCTATACCCGGGTTACGGTAGTTTATTTGAATTGTTTATTATACCTCGACCCATGACTTGTGAAGGCCCGCATGATTGCACGCCTCCAAAAGCTCCAGGACATTCGGCGAAGCCCAGAGTTGTTTCATCGAGTACCCGAGAGCTTTTTTCAAGACCTCTTTGTCGGGAACCTGCAAATCAGTCCTCTATAGGTCTAGATCGACGTCTTCGATCAATAAAATTGGTCACTATTATACTTTCTTGTCTTTGGATATTATTCTCTTTGAAATTTCTTCTTTCTGTATGTCACTCTGAAACAGAGGTTAATTGCGACCAGTAAAATTGGTGTTTACATGTATGCACCGAAAAAAGGGGGAAGGAGAAATAAAAAAAGGCGTACTTGTTGCGACCGAATGCTGCGTCTTCTTGCGTCAAAAGTTTGATATTTGAATGAGATGTGGACACCAAGAATATGATTTGTCACGAATGTATACAGAATTTTTTGTGAACTGTCGTTGATAAAAAAATCCTAATTTTTGCTATCGGACACAATTACACTGAGTACAACTGAAAATGTACCAATGAAACTTCATGTGAGAGCGCTCATTATGGTATTGAACATCTTAATATGAAACAGGAATAACCGTACGTACTTACAAAAGAAAGTGCTGATCAGACTTTAGCTTAAAAACTTCGCTTTTCAAAATAGTTTTTACAACGAACAATTCAGGTTTTTTTTTAGTAAGAAAAAGTTTTTTTGTGCTTCAGTTGTGGATAAATGTATCCGCCGCCAGGGCCGATCAGGGGTTATTTAGTCATGACAGATTTTCTGTCGGCGGGCCTCTGTGTTCCAAATCTTTAGGGGGGGGGACCCTTATGTGAGAAAAAAAAGAAAAAAATTTTTTACCTCTAAGGGGGGACTCTTATGTGAAAAATTTTTTTCCGCTTTCGGCGGGCCTCTGTTTTTCCAAATCGTAAGGGGGGACCCTTAGGTGAAAAAAATTTTTTGCAGCGGGTCTCTGTTCGAAAAATCATAAGGGGGGACCCTTATGTGAAAAAAATTTCCCGCCTTCGGCGGACGTCTGTCCCTTAATCTTTCACACTAAAAAACCCCTGGGGCCGATCAGGTCACTATTTGACCCGTGCTCTGGAATTCCTTCCGAACGGTTGCTATAAAGCGGTTTAGTTTAACATCATTACCAGACTATCTTTCTATACATATAACATGTGCTACAACGATGTCCGCCTTCACGCGGTGCAGCACGACAGTCTACAGACTGCAAAGGACATCAACAACCTTCTCCGGAAGCATCACGCTCCGAAGAAACTACAAGAGAGCCTCTCTGTCTCTCTCTCTCTCTCATCTCTTCACTACACCTCCGTCTTCGTTCTTTTTTTCGCCTGAGGGACAGTCCGATCCGGCTGGCCTGTCCCAACTACTTCTCCTATTGGCCGGAGACATCGAGAGTAACCCAGGACCAAGGATCTGGCTGTGCACTACATGCAAGAGAAAGGCGAATACTAACTGCATCCAGTGCTCCTACTGCTTAGAGTGGGTCCACACCAAATCGACATGCAGTGGCCTCCCCTCACTCAAATAATACATCCAAGTCGAATACCGCTGCCCGTCATGCATAACATCAACGACTCCGCTGACGACCACGAACACCAGGCAAACTCTCTCCTCTGACCCCACGTCCAACAGCAGGAACCTCAAGATTTTGCAATACAACTGCAATGGCTTCTCTGGCAAAACGACGGAACTCCATGAACTCGTCACTCGTCTGAAAGTCGATCTATTTCTCATCCAAGAAACTAAGCTAACGAACCGTTCCAAATGCCCACAAATTCCTGGATACACTATCGTAAGAAAGGATCGTGAGAAGAACTCCGGAGGCGGTCTTATTACCGGAATCAGCGAATCGCTGTCCTACACTGTAATGCCCTCTCCGACCGACACACATTTGGAATCTCTCACCGTCCGCATACTCGATGCCGATGGGAAGTCGCTCGATGTTACCAACATATACATACCACCGACGAGCTCTTGCACCACTGGTTACACGCCCGACCTCACTCCGTTCTTACACAATCGCGAGAAATCCATCATACTCGGTGATCTTAACGCTCATGATGCCGCATGGTTCTCCAAATCTTCAGACAGCAGAGGCTCTCACATCGCAGAAACGATCGATGCTTCAGAACACGCCGCAGTAAACCGTGACACGCCTACCAGAGTACCAGTCAACGGAAGACCATCTTCTCCAGACATCTCCATTTGTTCGCTGGACTTACTTTCTCAAGTCTCATGGAAAACAATACCATCTGGAAGCTCCGACCATCTACCCATCGTAATCGTCCTTGAGGGTTCCAACTACATCCGTACGCACAGGAAAGTCTCCTTCACCAACTTCGGAAAAGCGAACTGGAAAATCTTTGAACAGCTCGTCGAAGAAAAGTTATCCACGACACCTCTTCCCGACCTCCCCGCCGCCCAAGCTGAGCCCTTCTTCCGGAAGATCCTGTTATCTGCAGCCGCCAGCTCAATCCCACGCGGTCGCATCAAGAAGAGAAACGTTGCCTTAACACCAGAAATCCGAGATTGGATGACCAAACGAGACGCTTTACGAGAATCAGACCCATCAAGCCAAGACATCAGCACCCTCAACATGAACATCAGACGAGCCACGGACCGAAACAAAAGGGACATCTGGAGAAACTTCATGGAGACCTTTGATCCCAAACTAGACAGCAAGAAACTGTGGAAAACGATCAAGATGTTGAATGATAAAGGACGTCCCCCACCAATCTGCGCCATCGACTTCGGGAAAGGACCCCTCACATCCTCCTTCGAAATCGCGAACCAGTTCAACAAACGCTTCACACGCCCAGTCGACTACAAAACAAAAAAGGAAAATCGGAAAACCATGAAGAAAGTTCACAACATCCACGCTAAAGATTTTGTCGAGTACTCAGAGGCCGCAGTGAAATCAGCTATTAAGAAGACAAAGAAATCAACAGCCCTCGGACCGGACGGACTCGCTCCAATACTCTTCCATTATCTCGGGAACAGAGGTATAGCCGCCCTCACAAAGCTCATCAACGACTCTCTCAGCTCTGGCAGAATTCCCATGATTTGGAAATCTTCAGTCATTCTCCCATTCCTGAAAGCAGGAAAAGAGGCAACGGATGGACCAGGATACCGACCGATCTCCTTACTCTCACCGATGGCGAAAATCATAGAACGACTTCTATTGGAAGAACTCAAGCCGTACGTAAGAGTAGCCGAGCACCAGCATGGATTGACCACAGGAAGATCCACCACCTCTGCCCTCCTCACTCTTTCAAAAGACGTAGCTGCAGGTTTTAACGCGAAGAGACCAGCTAAACGTACAGTGATGTTGGCAATCGACATGTCAAAGGCCTTTGACAGCATAGACATAGCGGTACTCATAGATCTCGTCCTACAAACCGACGCCCCAAACTTCGCAAAGAAATGGCTAGCATCGTACCTCAGAGGACGAACGAGCCGTACATCCTTTCGCGACGTCCTCTCAAGCTCATCCCTGATCAGAAGCGGAGTCCCTCAAGGCAGCGCACTCTCACCGCTTCTCTTCAATTTATATCTAAGCGATCTTCCGAACAACGATCCAAACATCAAAATCGTCTCTTATGCTGATGATATAACGCTATGGGCGTCAGATCCGAGCATTTCCACTGCCTCGCTACACATACGATCCGGTCTCCCACACATCAAAAAGTTCATCCACGATCGTGGACTATCTATTTCTCCTGCCAAAAGTCAGCTTCTACTCTTCACACCTTACAGCAAAGAGTACAAGACTATCCTAGATGTCTCGATCGGAGGTCAGAGCGTACCCACCGTGAATACCGCCAAAATCCTTGGAGTTACATATGATTCTATGTTCACATTCAGTATCATGCGAAAGACATAGCAGGCCGAATGTCGCAACGTAACAATGTACTGAAGGCGCTAGCCGGCAGTACATGGGGCAACCAAAAGGAGACACTCCGTCTCACGTACAAAGCTATTTGCCAATCCATATACAGCTACGCAGCTCCAGCCTGGGCCAGCTTTCTCTCCTCCTCAGCACATACCAAAATTCAAAGAGGACAGAACAATGGCCTGCGTATCGTAACAGGAAACCATCAAATGGCCAGCGTCGACCACATACATGCTGAAGCTAAAGTTATGAGATCGAAATCGCACCTTCACATGCTATCAGCCCAATACTTGGCAAGGACCTTGAGCCAAACATTTAACGTGCTAGAGTAACCACTTCTAAGTTGCGATAGGGTAACCTGTTGTTCCCTGTCAAGTAACCTAGTAGACTTATGGACCATGGGTGGTTTGAATCCTAGGACTGTGTTTGGTTCACAGTTTCTAAGAAATTTTCTAACGGCTTCTGTGTGCAGATTTCTAAGAGTTGTTTTACAGTCACTATCCCCCAGACTGAGGTCCATGTTCATCACGTGTCTGCGGATAGCTCTTGGTGGTCGTTGTCGGAGGGTGAGGTTATGGGATGGGTGATCCTCTTGCATTCTGGCCTTGGCTAGGTATTGGCTGGTCAGCAGCTCATTGTGCTCCTTTACTGGTAGGAGTTTGGATTCGAGAGCGAGGTGCTGTGTTCCGGCCATTTGAAGGTTTCCCGTGGCTGCCCTGATTGCTTTGTTTTGGCAGGTTTGTAGTCGTGTCCAGTGGGTGTTTGCTAGTGGTGGAGTGTTAAAGATAGGCTAAGCTCTGTTGATGTTCTTAGTTTGCTCGATATAAATGTAACTGATCTTTGATTTCCGATTTTTGTTTTTTTTTGTTCTTCTCTATACCTTAGAATCATGAATGTGTTCTGATGATTGATTGGATTCTTTGATAGCTCGGTTTCCTTCCCTCCGTTTATTTGTCATGTGTTCTGTGGCAATTTGATGTTTACTATATACCATGTGTTGTCACATTTTGAATAATGTTTGAATAAATAAATAAATAAATAAATACGGGTGCTGCGTAGTTAATGATCGATCTCGTCGTTGCTTTATATGTCGCGATGAGTGTTGTGGGACTCTGACCCCATCTTCTGCCTGCTAATGCTCTGATGATGTTGAGGCGTTTGGATGCCTTCGTTCTGATGGCCTCTGCGTGGTGTCGGAAGGTTCTTAATTGGTCCAAAACCACACCCAAGATCTTTGGACTTACACCGGATCGATGACTCGATACCTGACTACTGCCCAGACTGTCTCAATGGACCTCACGACGTGGCCCATCTCTTCAAATGCGCTAGACGTCCAACAAGACTCACGTTGGAAGATCTCTGGATGAAACCAAAAGAAGTAGCCTCATTTCTGAGACTATTGTGAAGGAAAGAAGAAGAGATGTATTTAAAAATAAAAAAAGAGAGGAGAGAGAGGGAGAGAGCGGCTCTCCATAGCCAACTCTCTTCGACGCGAGACGTTTGCCGGCAACAACAACAACAATACATATAACATCTAATAAAACGGCATATCCATAGAGAATAAGTTACAATTTAGGTTCTACATCCCACAAAGTAAATCCCAGTTTTTTAAGGGTTTCTTTTTTCGCAGAGGTCAAGAAGTCCCAAATTGTGACGAATTTTGAACATACAGCTACTTTTATGACACCATTTCTCGTGAGCTTTGTGCAAAAAATTTTTTCAGACCCTTCACCTAGAAAATTTTTTTCCTCTGATCAAATCGGAAATTGACCTCAAACCGGTGTAACTTGGTGAGCGGTCGGTATGCATAAGTGTGGGCATAGATGGTGACAGGGTCCGGTATTCTGGCTCCTTCCATCATCTCATCCAATGCCCGCATGCACACATTTCGACAGAAAATCCATCTTAACCATGGTTATTATACTCACCGGATAGTCTCATAATGGATACATAAAACCAATAAGATGAAGAGACAAATTTGCTCTTTTGATCAACTTCAATTCCATTCTTGTTAAAGGGACCTAACTCTCCGATGTATTGTTTATTTCGAGGCGGTGGAGCACCTGGTCTACCAATCATGAAACTCCTGATCTCAAAGATCTACTAGCATCTTAGGCCGTATGCATGGAGCAATCCAAAAGGATTATGAGCTTGGATTAGCAGTTATCCAAATACATTTCACTAATCCGGTATGCATGGAAGCTATAATACTTTTGTATTAGAGATAATCCGACAAAATTTTTTTGGATTTTGTAATCATTGGATTTGAATAATCCAGATCGTTATAATCTGTTTTCCATGCATACGGCCTCTTTAGACTAGTGGGGCTTCTATAACCGCTGGATTTTACTATAATCAATGAATAAACTATAAACAACGGAACATAGGTTACCAAGGGGTACCAAAAACCATCGGCCCCCCATCAAAATTTTTCTTGCGTTTGTGTTTTTCTTCTTACGTTTTCAAACTTTTATTCGAAGCAGGTTTAATTCTTTTTATTTCATAGTGTTTAAGGTGTTCAATAAAGTATGTAGCAGCCTATTTATCATTGCAAAAAAGTTTTTAGAAGTAGAAAACTCAATGAAGAAATCTCTCCCAATAAACACTTTGCTATAAACTGCAATTTTTTTCTTACCTAGGAGAGAAATCTAAGAAAGTACATTAAGGAATCGAATTTTTACACGAAAACCTAGAAAAAAAAACTTTACCGCTCGGCCTCCCACCTGCGATAATTTTTCTGACAAATTTAGGTGACCTATGTAACGGAACGATATTTGCGGACGTTCTTAGAAACTTTGACCGGAAAATATAGAGAAACATGACCAGAAAGCTATGAATACCTACTTGTCGGTCTCCTCTTTGCCTTCGGGTACATTCGTGTCGAGAGCCTGCTTGATGCCTCGGGCGACCATCTGGCGGGCCTCCGAGTGCGGTTGGCTGTTGAGCCAGGTCACCAGGCACAGCAGGAGAGAAGAGACTGGTCGCAGGCAACACACCACGCTCTGAAACACAGCTTTTTTTCTGAATGTTTTCAACATGTTGAGAGGGAGGGGAGGGTTAGCAGCTGTGTGTTTCTCGAACCCGCACTGCGGTAAAATCTATGCGCTACAAGAGAAAGTTGGTGATACAAATGCTCTGATTGTCTACATCATTTCTTTCACTCTACACGCTCTCGCACTCTTACAAAGGCCTGACTTTCCCTCATGATTGGTCTTCTTGATATACGCGTTAGCTCTCTAACCACTTCAAGAGCTAATCAAAGGTTTTTTGGCCGTGGACTGACTTCTTACCAAAGAACCATAGAAGTGTATGTAGTTCTTTAGGACGAGGCATTCAACCCCGAGGGGGGGGGTTCAAAAAGGTGAACTGACCATGCTCGATACAAATTTCAGTACGGATGTCAGTGGAACAAACACTTTTGGTTTTATTTGCGATTCAGGAGAGGTTCTATAGAATAAAATTTAGAAAAATTTGAGGCTTTTTCAGTGGAGAACTTTTTACTCCACGCTTAGTGAAGTATTTTCCAGCTTGTAATAATAAAACTCAGGCTCTTTTAAAAAACAAGCCCTAACTTAATCATAACATTCTTTTCAACAAGTGAATGCGGGAAACTAACAATCCCTAACTGAACTAGGCTTACACATTTTTTCAACTTACGCAGACATCGTATTCGTTGTGCGTTTGTCTCGATCGATCTTCGAGTAGAATATTCCCCAAAACGGGGATCCAATCCAAAACATCACCGAAATAACATCTGAAAACTAAGTCTGTTGACAGCGGAATGATTTTTGCTTATAAATGATTGAACTATCGCACAGAAAAATAGCAATGTGTCCCCGTGGTGTAATGGTAACACGCACTCCCGGTTTGAGTCGAGATGGTCTGGGTTCGATCCCGCCCGGTGGACTAGCTTTTTTTCTGCGATAGTTCAATCATTTGTCATCTTAACCAGACGTCACTGCCTATAAACTGTGTTACTTAGAATTTGAAGATTTTTGCTTATACTCAATGAGTTGAGAATGACAGTGTTTTAAAATGTTTCCGTTGTGAGAGCATTGAACAAGCTCAAAGATAGAAGCATCGACGGACCGAGAAAACAAGTTTTGGATTAGAGAAGATTTTACATGCGTGACCACACCTAAACAACAAAAGGCCCTAGATTCCTGTAAACCTTATGTTTAAAAAAGCCTACTGTTCATTATCCCAGAAGAGCCGCCCCTCCAAAAGAGCCTTCAGATGCATGATGCCTCTCTCCCTCTCCTCCTTATCAACGGACTCTTTCTCTTTCAACAAAGAAGTCTTCTCCCCGACTTCTCCAATCTCTTCCTCATCGCACAAGATGTCCGGACGAATGAAACGGCGAGCCCATCTCAAAATGTTCGTTTTTTATTTAACTTTCAAAAAATTATAGAAAAACTGCTTTGTTTGCCGCTTCATTAAGTAGACGTTTTTTCGAAAAGTTAGAAAGAGCCTAACTGATAGAGCCAGTGACTGCTACCGGTATCACTTTGAATCATTAAACTAACTGATAGAGCCAGTGACTGCTACCGGTATCACTTTGAGTCATTAAACTAACTGATAGAGCCAGTGACTGCTACCGGTATCACTTTGAGTCATTAAACTAACTGATAGAGCCAGTGACTGCTACCGGTATCACTTTGAGTCATTAAACTAACTGATAGAGCCAGTGACTGCTACCGGTATCACTTTGAGTCATTAAACTAACTGATAGAGCCAGTGACTGCTACCGGTATCACTTTGAGTCATTAAACTAACTGATAGAGCCAGTGACTGCTACCGGTATCACTTTGAGTCATTAAACTAACTGATAGAGCCAGTGACTGCTACCGGTATCACTTTGAGTCATTAAACTAACTGATAGAGCCAGTGACTGCTACCGGTATCACTTTGAGTCATTAAACTAACTGATAGAGCCAGTGACTGCTACCGGTATCACTTTGAGTCATTAAACTAACTGATAGAGCCAGTGACTGCTACCGGTATTACTTTGAGTCATTAAACTAACTGATAGAGCCAGTGACTGCTACCGGTATCACTTTGAGTCATTAAACTAACTGATAGAGCCAGTGACTGCTACCGGTATCACTTTGAGTCATTAAACTAACTGATAGAGCCAGTGACTGCTACCGGTATCACTTTGAGTCATTAAACTAACTGATAGAGCCAGTGACTGCTACCGGTATCACTTTGAGTCATTAAACTAACTGATAGAGCCAGTGACTGCTACCGGTATTACTTTGAGTCATTAAACTAACTGATAGAGCCAGTGACTGCTACCGGTATCACTTTGAGTCATTAAACTAACTGATAGAGCCAGTGACTGCTACCGGTATCACTTTGAGTCATTAAACTGTTTTAAAGCTTTTACACAAAGTTATATCATGAATAGAGGGACTAAGAGAGGCGACTCAATTCAACAGCAACATATAAGACGGTGCTGGGAATTTAGTTCGGCAATTCGTGTTGTTTCGGTGTCTGTGGCAAGTTTATCGTAAAATTCATCAGAATTTCTCGCCATTTCTTTGTGAATTCGTGGAATCAAAATTTTATTTTATTTCATCACTTATGGCACAATAAACAATCAAATATGAAACACAAGAGTAAGCAGATAGCGAATCTTGCCTGACGGAACTCGAACTGTTCGAATTTCGTCATGTATTGTTGCTCATCACTTGACGGATTTCGAATGGTTCGGATTTCGTCATGCTACAATACTCATCACATGGCGAAATTCGAATGGTTCTAATTTCGTCACGTTACGATGCTCAGCACTTGACGAATTTCGAACTGTTCGAATTTCGTCATGTTACGATGCTCGCTTTCTAAATCTCACACTCTCACCGCACTCTCCCGGCTATTCAGCAGATTTATATAGTACGAACAAAACGATCAACATATACAGACCGGGTTTGCACAAATGCTATACTATTCTCTTTTCGCGACACAGAAAAAGAAAATATTATAGCGTTCGTGCAAACCCGGTCTGTATAGGTTGCTCGTTTTGTTCATACTATATAAGTCTGCTCTTATTTTGCTGAATAGCCTTGTACTGATCATCAACCGATGACGATACTCGAACCGTTCTAAATTCGCCAACTCTTATGTCTTCGACACTCAGTGCTTTTGTTTCTTATTTAACTTGCTAAAGCAAAAATCTGTATATTAAATATGACACGTGTTTCTTTTTCAAATCCTCTGTGCAATTTACGGATAAACGAGTTTTTTACCGCCATGTTTCAAAACTCGCCACAGACACCGAAACAACACGAATTGCCGAACTAAATTCCCAGCACCGTCTTATATTGAAAAAATTTCGGAACGTTTCGGAAAACCCCTAAAATATCAACAGAATTTTTGAAATACAATCCGATGATTTCCGAATACTGGCATTTCGCCACTGAATGGATTTCACAGAAAAGAAGTTTTCAAGCAAACCCTCTTGACTGACCTATAAAACGTTCCGCTTGTACAATCGACCGCCGAACCCATTCCATTGACCTGTTCACGCAGAGACTGCAACAATCAAACTTTGTCCTCATCTCAGAAAGAATCCTCATTATCATGTTTGCTTCGAAATGAGAATGAATTAATACAATTGTATGATTTTTTGATGAGTATAAAAGAGTAGAAAAAAAAATCTTTTTGGCATACATTTCATTTTTCATATATTCATTCCAATTCACATTGCATAACATCCTTTACATGAAGTGGTGAACTCTGATTACTGTAACTCTGATTACTGTCACAGACGTGAGATCAGTTAAATACCAGGCAAGAGATAAAAACTGAGTAACTTGAGAAGAAAAAAAAGAGAAAAAAAAAACATTCACGAACTACATAACCAGCACTTTTGAAAATTTGAAAAACGACTGCTTTTCGAGCGAAGGAGTCTAAAATGATGTTGTTGTTGTTGTTGCCGGATGTAGCCGGCTTCGAAGAACGTCTGTGTACTTCGTTTCTTGTTCTTTTTTTTTTTTTTCTTATATCTTCAAGAACGCTGCGACATCCAGGGGCTTGGTCCAGAGGTCGATTGGAGACAGCGCGGTCGGGTGGCATGGGGCAGTTGAAGAGATGCGCAACGTCGTGAGGTCCGGAAGAGCAATCGGGACACACGTCGGGGATGGATTCGTCAATGCGGTGGAGGTAGTTGTTGATGAATCTGCTGAATCCCGAGCGGAGCTGGCTGAGCGTGCATCTAGTCTTGCGGGGTAACTCCTTCTCTTCTTCCTGGATAAGGGGCGGAGGTCTGCCTCCCAGGATGACGGCACCCTTCAACGATTGGAGTAGTGCTACAACGATGTCCGCCTACTCGCGGTGCAGCACGTCAGTCTCAGGACTGCAAAGGACATCACCAATCTTCTCCGGAAGCAGACCAGCTCCGAAGACACGAAGACACGCTCCCTCCGGAGCACACAATTCTTCCGTTTTTTGCAATGTGAGGCAGACTGACCCGGCCAGTCTGTCTCAATCTCTACTTCTACAAGCCGGAGACATCGAACGCAACCCAGGACCTCCCACCACTGGCTCTGCTCTACTTGCCGAAAGACAGCGAACACGAACTGCATCCAGTGCTCTCTCTGCTCCGAATGGACACACATCAAAGCGAAGTGCAGCGGTATTCCATCGCTCAAGGACTACGTCCCTGCAACCTACCGATGCCCCTCCATGTCAGACCCGCCAAGACACACCCTCGCCATCTGCAGACGCAGCTCTCGCTCCAATCGCTCGAAACAGACGCAAAGGCAACAAGAACCTGAGACTGCTACAATACAATTGTAATGGGATAAATGGCAAGACAACAGAGATCCTCGACCTCCTAACTCGCCTGAAGATCGACATATTCCTAATACAAGAAACGAAGCTGACGGATCGCGCTAAAACTCCTTCATTCCCCGGATACTCCATTGCTAGAAAAGACCGCGGAACCGACACAGGTGGCGGCCTACTCACAGGCATCACCAATTTCTTTAATCTACTCCGTCGTCCCGTCTACCACAGATCCTCACCTGGAATCACTGACTGTTCGCATCTCGGACAACAACGGCCTCTCTCTGGACATCACTAATGTCTACATTCCTCCGATGACCTCCTGCAACACAGGCTACCAACCGGATCTATCCCCCCTCTACGCAACCGCGAGAATTCCATCATACTAGGCGACCTTAACGCCACGACTCCAGCTGGTACTCTCACTCGACAGACAACAGAGGAAACGTCATCTCCAGTGCTATTGACGACTCGGAACACGCCACTCTCAACCGCGACATGCCCACACGAGTTCCCTCAAACGGTCGCCCTTCCTCGCCAGACATTTCCATAATCTGCTCTCAGGATCTCCTTCAAAAAGCGTCATGGAAAACTATCACTGAAGGCAGCTCCGATCATCTTCCGATAATCATCGAACTAGAAGGCAGCAATTTCAACCACACTCACAGAGACGCAACCTTCACAAATAACCGGAAAGCGGACTGGGAAGCGTTCCAGCAACACGTCGAAGAAAGCTGTCCAAAAATCCTCTTCCCAATCTACCAGCCGTTCAAGCAGAACCTCTCTTCCGAAGAATACTCGTATCAGCTGCAGCAAAAACAATCCACGCGGCCGGATCAAGAAGAGAGAAGTCGCCCTAACGACAGAGATACGAGAATGGATGCATCATCGCGACACACTCAGAGAATCGAATCCGACAAGCGACCTTTTGAACGATCTCAACACGAACATAAGGAGAGCTACCGACAAAAACAAACGGGATATCTGGCGCGCACTGATGGAGTCCTTCGATCCAAGGAAAGATGTCAACAAGCTCTGGAAGACCATCAAAATCCTCAACAACAAAGGAAGACCACCGCCGAACTGCGCCATATCCTTCAGAAATGAGACGATCACGACCGCCTCCGATATCGCGAACCGCTTCAACAAAGCCTACACTTGTCCAGTCCAGTATACAACTTCAAAGGAAAACAGGAAGACTATGAGGAAAATACACCGCCTGTCCGCAGATGACTTCGAGGACTTCACTACCACAGACGTAGCAGCCGCCATCAGATCCACGAAGAAGTCCACCGCGCTTGGTCCAGATGGCATCGCTCCTATAATTCTCCATCATTTAGGTCCGAAAGGAATCAGCGCCCTGACTTCCCTGATCAACAGCTCCCTACGCACAGGCAGGATCCCCATGATATGGAAATCGTCGATCATACTACCCCTCCTGAAAGCAGGCAAACCAGCATCCGAAGGCTCCAGCTACCGTCCGATATCTCTACTCTCGCCCGTCGCCAAAGTGATTGAACGGCTATTACTCGGCTCCCTACAGAGGCACATTCCCCCGGCAGACCACCAACATGGCTTCAAGGCAAGACGCTCTACAACCTCGGCCCTCGTAACTCTCTCGAAGAGCATCGCAGACGGTTTTAACCAGAAAACGTCCGCTAGTCGAACGGTCCTCATGGCAATTGATATGTCCAAGGCATTCGAAAGTATCGACATCGTCAAGCTCATCGACCTCATTGAGACAACAACCGCGCCGAACTACATTAAAAAATGGCTCGCCTCTTACCTTAGAGGAAGAACAGGACGCACAAGCTTCCGCGACTCGGTATCAAGTTCCAGACTCTTCAGAAACGGAGTCCCACAAGGCAGCGCCTCTCGCCCACGCCTTTTCAACCTTTACCTCCGCGATCTTCCCACAGACGATGCCCACACGAACGTCATCTCGTATGCTGATGACATCACGATCTGGGCATCAGATCCGACATCAACGTCGCCTCCGAAAATCTACGCAGGGCCATCACGAAAATTGAAACCTTCCTCAAAGAACGGTCACTCATCATTTCCCCGACCAAGAGCCAGCTCATGCTTTTCACCCCGTTCAGTCGTGAATTCAAGTCTACTCTGGACATATCAATCTGCGGATCACCCGTCCCCACCGTCAACCAGGCCAAGCTACTCGGCGTCAACGTACGACTCGATGTTCACATTCAGCCATCATGCCAAAGACATCGCGAGACGGATGTCGCAGCGCAATAACGTACTGAAAGCCTTAGCCGGAAGCACCTGAGGCAACCAAAAGAAACCTCCGCTCACGTTCAAAGCCATCTCGCAAGCGATCTGCAACTACGCCGCACCCGCTGGTCCACCTTCCTCTCGGACTCCGCTCACGCCAAAATCAACGTTCTCAGAACTCCGGACTCCGCGTCGTGACAGGGAATCATCAAATGCCGACACTGACCATATTCATCGCGAATCAAAGGTCATGCGCACCAAATCCCATCTGAACATGCTCGCCGCGCAGTACCTCGCGAGATCGTTGGACCAGAACACATCCACCACGGCCTCCTCGACTGCCCGGCGCCCCCTCGCGCAATGAAGAACAACCTCGTGTTGAGCTGCAAGAAGACTGTCGAAGCGCGAAACAGATGTCAAAGGATCCGAACAATGGGAAATCAGTCGCAAACACCGTACACTCGATGATGGTCTCGAGCGAACTCCAATCGTTGAAGGGTGCCGTCATCCTGGGAGGCAGACCTCCGCCCCTTATCCAGGAAGAAGAGAAGGAGTTACCCCGCAAGACTAGATGCACGCTCAGCCAGCTCCGCTCGGGATTCAGCAGATTCATCAACAACTACCTCCACCGCATTGACGAATCCATCCCCGACGTGTGTCCCGATT
>CAXKTG010000301.1:0-11934 GCA_964056735.1 Allodiplogaster pararmata
CTACCCCTTACCCTACCCCTTACCCTACCCCCTTACCCTACCCCTTACCCTACCCCTTACCCTACCCTTACCCTACCCCTTACCCTACCCCCTTACCCTACCCCTTACCCTACCCCTTACCCTACCCCTTACCCTACCCCCTTACCCTACCCCTTACCCTACCCCTTACCTCTACCCCTTACCCTACCCCTTACCCTACCCCTTACTCTACCCCCTTACCCTAAAACCAACCCCACTACCCTGACCCTACCCCTAACCCTACCCCTTACCCTAACCCTAACCTCACCTACCCACTACCCTAACCCCTAACCTCACTACCCCAACCCTACCCTACCCAACCCCCTACCCCCAACCCAACCACCTACCACCCCTACCCAACCCTACCCAACCCACCCAACCACCCCTACCCCACCCCTACCCACCCCACCCCTACCCCTACCCAACCCCTTACCCCTACCACCCCAACCTACCCAACCCCTCCCTACCCCTTACCCTACCCCCTTACCCTACCCCTAACCCCCTACCCCTACCACCCCTACCCTACCCCTACCCTACCCCCTTACCCCCTACCCCTACCCCTACCCTACCCCCTTACCCAACCCCTACCCAACCCCTACCCAACCCCTACCCTACCCCCTAACCACCCTAACCCCTACCCAACCCTACCCAACCTACCCCTACCCTACCCAACCCTACCCTACCCCTACCCCAACCCCTTACCCTACCAACCCACCCAACCCTACCCCCCTACCCTACCCCCAACCCCTACCCCTACCCACCCCTAACCCTACCCCTACCACCCTACCCCAACCCACCCCTAACCCACCCAACCCACCCCTTACCCTACCCCCTTACCCTACCCCTTACCCTACCCCCTTACCCTACCCCTTACCCTACCACCCCTTACACCTACCCCTTACCCTACCACCCTTACCCTACCCCTTACCCTACCCCTTACCCTACCCAACCCTACCCTACCCCCTTACCCTACCCCATACCCCTACCCCTTACCCTACCCCTACCCCCTTACCCTACCCTAACCCCCTTACCCTACCCCTTACCCTACCCTAACCCTACCCTACCCCTACCCCTTACCCTACCCCTTACCCTACCCTACCACCCTTACCCTACCCCTTACCTACCCTACCCACCCTTACCCTACCCCTTACCCTACCCCTTACCCTACCCCTTACCCTACCCCTTACCCTACCCCTTACCCTACCCCTTACCCTACCCCTTACCCTACCCCTTACCCTACCCCTTACCCTACCCCTTACCCTACCCCTTACCCTACCCCTTACCCTACCCCTTACCCTACCCCTTACCCTACCCCTTACCCTACCCCTTACCCTACCCCTTACCCTACCCCTTACCCTACCCCTTACCCTACCCCTTACCCTACCCCTTACCCTACCCCTTACCCTACCCCTTACCCTACCCCTTACCCTACCCCTTACCCTACCCCTTACCCTACCCCTTACCCTACCCCTTACCCTACCCCTTACCCTACCCCTTACCCTACCCCTTACCCTACCCCTTACCCTACCCCTTACCCTACCCCTTACCCTACCCCTTACCCTACCCCTTACCCTACCCCTTACCCTACCCCTTACCCTACCCTTACCCTACCCCTTACCCTACCCCTTACCCTACCCCTTACCCTACCCCTTACCCTACCCCTTACCCTACCCCTTACCCTACCCCTTACCCTACCCCTTACCCTACCCCTTACCCTACCCCTTACCCTACCCCTTACCCTACCCCTTACCCTACCCCTTACCCTACCCCTTACCCTACCCCTTACCCTACCCCTTACCCTACCCCTTACCCTACCCCTTACCCTACCCCTTACCTTACCCCTCACCCTACCCCTTACCCTACCCCTTACCCTACCCCTTACCCTACCCCTTACCCTACCCCTTACCTTACCCCTCACCCTACCCCTAACCCTACCCCTAACCCTACCCCTAACCCTTACCCTACCCCTAACCCTACCCCTAACCCTACCCCTAACCCTTACCCTACCCCTTACCCTACCCCTAAGCCTACCCCTTACCCTACCCCTTACCTTACCCCTCACCCTACCCCTAACCCTACCCCTAACCCTACCCCTAACCCTTACCCTACCCCTAACCCTACCCCTAACCCTACCCCTAACCCTTACCCTACCCCTAAGCCTACCCCTAAGCCTACCCCTAAGCCTACCCCTTACCCTACCCCTAAGCCTACCCCTAAGCCTACCCCTTACCCTACCCCTAAGCCTACCCCTTACCCTACCCCTAAGCCTACCCCTAAGCCTACCCCTTACCCTACCCCTAACCCCACTACCCTTACCCTACCCTTTACCCTAACCCTAACCCTACTTCTAACCCCACTACCCTTACCCTACCCCTAACCCTACCCCTTACCCTACTCCTTACCCTACTTCTAACCCTACCCCTTACCCTACCCTTACCCTACCCTTACCCTACCCCTAACCCTAACCCTAACCCTAACCCTAACCCTAACCCTAACCCTAACCCTACCCCTACCCCTACCCCTACCCCTTACCCCGCTACCCTACCTTACCACTTACCCTTACTCCTTACTTCTTACCCCACCACCCTGACCCTACCCCTCACCCTTACTCCTTACTTCTCACCCCACTACCCTGTGCCTACCCCTCACCCTTACTCCTTACTTCTCACCCCACTACCCTGTGCCTACCCCTCACCCCACTACTCTGAACCTTAGCCTTCTTTCACCATCACCTCTTTCTCTAATTTTAAATTACAATACGTATTACGAGAAAAAAAATTGGACTCACAAACCTGATTGAAATCTTCATTTCACCGATGGGGAACAAAGTCGTCTTTCTGCTCTTCAAATTTCGAAGTGCAAGATTCCCACCCTCCAAATCAGGATTGGAGCATTCACATCGAATTTAGTTTGTAATTTATCTCTTGCAGTTTCAGCAATGTGGGCCAAAAACATGAGTAAATAACTTATTCTACAAGTTCATAAGCATGTACTACATAGGGTCGCCAAAAACCGAATAGTACATAAACAGTGAATAAGGAAATTATTTTATTCAGGAAGAGCTATTCGAAGATGAAAACGTATCGTTTACCTTTTTTCCGACAGGGAAAACTTAGTTAATTGAGAAAAAAACTAATTCTACAAACGCGCTTTAGGAAAAATGTGGATCAAGTTTAGATTCATCATTGAGAATATTTAACAACAAATAGCAGAAAAAGCTTTCGACTTTGCCTAACAAGTGATAGTATAAATGTGCTATCCAAGATTGATGAAATTCTACCAAGTCCTGAAACATACACAGCTTGAAAGACCTTAAAAACTAACTAGAAAAGAATGTTTTACATCATGTCTTTGAAAGCTTTTAATAGACGCGGATGCTATTGGAGAAAGTTAATTGACTGGAGAATTCGCCTGATTTGAAGCAGTTCTTGATTCTTGAATATCTCGAAATTCGTCTTTGTCGCGGACACTGGGTAACAGTCAGGGACGTTGTTTAGATGGAAGCACAGACTATGAGTTTTAAAACAGTTTCTGGCTCAGTGGAGGAGATATGGAATCGCTGTAACATTCCTTTCATAAACCACACCAACGATTCTAAAGAGCATGGCTCAAGCTCAGGGATTAGAAAATTACGTTTTTAAAATTTTAGAATAGCCTTAGTTTTGCAGGGCAAGTACATGTTTTGTTTTCAAATACATTTTTTCTATAATATCTTGAACTTCTTTCACACAGTGTTTCGGAATCAGTCAGCCATACAGAAAAATTTGATATATTCATAAAAATTTGAGTTTTAGGGTAGCATTTCTTGCAACATCAGACCCTATAATATATCTGGGGAAATGAGTTGTGTTTGCGAAGAAATTAATCACATCACAACTTGCCTGTTTAAAAAAAGAGGTTTTTAAGGAGCTGTGAAAGGACTTGACATAGAAACTTCGTTTACAATAGCTCCCAACAGTCTCGACGATCTACACACAATGGTGACCTGAAGAAGAGTTGATGCGGAGCGGTTGTTTTCGTTCATAATCAATTAACAAGGCTTTGTACAAGTAAGTTTGACAATTATTTCAAAAACTTTTTTAAAAAGGTACTTTCATGTTTTTTTGCTTACTTATTTTTATGCAAAGATCACGCTGGCGAGGCCGTATGGCTTAGGAAAGAGACGGTACGGCTAAGAAACAAGAACTTATGGAAGAATGTAATTTTTTTTCAGTTTTTGACATCTTTCCAGGCTGTAGACGTAGGATCCGAGTTGAGCCGAAATTTATACGGGTCAAAGCGTTCGTATCACATACCTGTCTTTCGATGTTTTCGTACCCTGTCAGTCAGATCAAAGATTCATTAGACGCGTTCTGCACTAAAAATCACGATTTTTTTTCGCAGACACGCTCGCAGAATTTCTCAAGACTCGATTCGCGAGTCCCTCAAATGCTGGTTAGAAAAGATTCAGGAACCATAAAAATTGATCAAAACTTATTGATGAAGAGGGATGAGAACATGGTGCTCTCTCTTAATTTCAATTTCTCAGTGCATTTTTCAGTCACCTAAAATATCCGTGAACATTTCTGAAAGATGAAAATTATAGAAAGTGATTTTTTCGTGCAGATTTATTACGAAAAAGATTAGGAGACCATTCATAAACATTTATTAATATGACCTTAGTTTAGAATAGGCCCCTGGGCTCAAGGGCGACTTTCGCATTTGTTCTTAATAATTTACAGCAAAACTTTATCTTTCAAATAATATGCACTTTTATAACCTTTCTCTTCTCTAATACATATGTATATGCATACTTATGATCTTGAATAAAATTATTTTGCTAAGTTGACCATTTCCAGTAGGCAGTAAAACGAAGAACCAACTACTTTTCACGACGACAATATTGCGAATTGAAAGCAGAGGAGCTCTATCGCCGACCTTTCATGACAGTTCTAAAATGATATTATTAAACGAACGATGAGATATTTATGCAGCCTTGCGTTAAAACGGATGCTCTTTTCTCCTACAAGTGTTTTTAGAAATAATATTTGGAAAGTTGTTGATCAGTATCTACGATTTTTCTTCGAAATCATGATACTTTACATGTACATCGTCTTCCAATCGATCACACATCATATTTCAGTTTTAAAAAGTTCATTCAACAAGTCTTTTTCAAAACAACTTCTCGAAACAACCGACTCTCTCAACTATATGAGATGAGTGTTGTAAATGTGACAGTATGAATATTTTTTCAAAATCTTTTTTCTCGAAGAATCAAACCTACGGTTTTGGAACGACCGAAACCGCCGGTATGAAATGCTATTATGTGTTAAATAATGAGGCTACTTGCCAAAAAAATACGTTCAGACATTATGCTCGTAGGAAAGGATAGAAAATCAGATGAATGCTTAAAATATCAAATGTACATATGTGACACAGATTAGTTGGTATGAAAGTGATATCAAAGCTGCTTTCTATACGGTCTTGTTCCTAAGCCATAATTCTCGTTTGCGTAACCTTACGATAAGCCTGAGCCGGAAAAATTTGTGTTAGCACTTAATTCAAAAAAATTAGTTTTAAAAAAAATTGAAAGCGTTTTTCAGCTCCCACTTTCTTTCAAAACAAAACACTATGTCATTCAATGAGAAGAGAAAATCAAAAGGTGCTAAATTATTTCAGCTTTTCACATTTGAACTAGCGAGTAAAAAGTGCTAGGCTGCTGACGCTAAACTCAGTTAGTTTTATCGCAAACAATACGACTTTTCGTGAAAAATTCACGAAAAGTTTCTGGCTGGTAAATTGTGAATACTGATGCTAATGATGAACGATATAAACCTAACCACCGCAAGTGAATAGAAGAGAGTGAATGCGACTGCTTCTCGCGACGACCCGATAGAGAAATGACGGTAGCAAAGTAGAAAAGCATTATTCCGAACTTTGCAGTCATGTTCAAGAATGCGACTGTTGAGAAACGCATGAAATTTTTTGGCAGTTTTACGTTAACATGCTTTTTCTGTCCTCAAAAGCTCCTCGTCAATTACGGATGACGATTTGAACTCATTCTAGTCAATTCAACATAGTCTCTCGATCGGTCCCACATTATGATCACTCTGGTGAGTATATTTGTAAGCCACTAATTAAAACAGCTGTTACTCTCAAATTTTGTAGAATGAACGTAGAACAAATCATTTAAATTTCCAAAACCAGTTTAATTACAATGGATTTTTTCTCATCACTGAACATGAGGACGAAATCAATTTTTAGTTGACTCGTATGTTTTTAAGAGGAGAGCAACAAACTCATTTTCAATATTCTTTTTCACATCCTTCAGAAAAGGCTCGGCAAGAACAAATCCGTATTATAAGTTAATAATTTATAATGTTTGTGATCTCCAAATTACGTTTTTACTGGTTATTGTACAAATATGTTTGTTATTCGTTTGCTGTAGCACTCGAGAACTTATTTTCTCTTTTCTTTTTTCAACACAACTTGGCCTGAATAGATCAATTAGGAGAGAATATTGGTACTTTTTTTTTTTACTTCGTTTGGTACTCTTGTCGCGGTCGCGTCGCGGCTCTCTTCGCGTCGCGGCCCCAAAACAAGGGCTCAACTTAAAAACTGATTTATCCCAAACTTGGGTAATTAAGCCGGATTGAACCGTGGAACTAAACCGTGGAAAAGTGCGCGCACCAGACTAATGTGGAAGGGGGGCCCTAGAGGGGGGAAGGGGGCCCTAAGGAGAAAGAAAAAACTTTTAAGAATCATCAATAGCAGTTTTTTTCAAGAGAAGTCAACCCTGCAATTTTGACTCTCAGTTCTAGAACTCGTTTACATGAGGAGGGATCCAAGGAGGTCCAAGTGTCAGTTTTTTATATTGCATATATATATATTTTATATATATATATATATATATATATATATATATTTTTTTTTATATTTATTTTTTTTATACCGTTGAAGTTCGTAGTGTTCTGCCAGTCTGCTCGGGAAACTCTTTTAACGCGTTTTCTGCAGAGATTCACGAAGAAGAGACGCTTTCAGCGGTACCTGTGTCTTAATATGCGATGTTGTATTGTGTTAGTTAACAAAGGAGCTTGAACGTTGTATATTAGAAATTGCGAAAGATAAGGATGTAAAAACAATTCTTTCTCAATTTCGAATCGTGCTTTCTCGTCTCACACACTCTAAAAAAATTTTAGTCTCTGTATATGTACATCTCAATAAATCAATTTTCTTTCGTATATAGACGTTCGTCAAATGCCTGTTAGCACTCAAATCGTCAGAATTCAAAAAAAAAATTTTTAAAAAAAACTTGAAAGCGTTATTCAGCTCCCACTTTCTTTCAAAATAAAACACTATGTAATTCACTGTAATCCACTGAGAAGAGAGCTGACGCTAACCTCAGTTAGTTTTATCGCAAACAAGAAGACTTTTCGTGAAAAATTCACGAAAAGTTTTTGGCTGGCAAACTGTGAATACTGATGCTAATGATGAACGATATAAACCTAACCACCGCAAGTGAATAGAAGAGAGTGAGTGCGACTGCTTCTCGCGACGACCCGATAGTGAAATGACGGTAGAAAAGTAGAAAAGCATTATTCCCAACTTTGCAGTCATGTTCAAGAATGAGACTGTTGAAAAACGCATGGAATTATTTGGCACTTTTACGTGAACATGCTTTTTCTGTCTTCCATCATTCTATGTATAATATCGAAAAGCTCATCATCATCAAGTAAGCCACTAATTAAAACAGCTGTTACTCTCAAATTTTGGAGAATGAACGTAGAACAAATCATTTGAATTTCCAAAACCAGTTTTATTTACAATGGATTTTTTCTCATCACTGAACATGAGGACGAAATCAATTTTTAGTTGACTCGTATGTTTTTAAGAGGAGAGCAACAAACTCATTTTCAATATTCTTTTTTTACATACTTCAGAAAAGGCTCGGCAAGAAAAGAACTTGTAACAAATCCGTATAAGTTGATAATTTATAATGTTTGTGATCTTCAAATTACGTTTTTACTGGTTATTGTACAAATACGTTTCTTATTCGTTTGCTGTAGCACTCGATAACTGAGTTTCTCTTTTCTTTTTTTAACACCACTTGGCCTGAATAGATCAGGTAGGAGATAATATTGAGGCTTTGAATCTCAAGCTCTGAAAGCGAAAATTTCCTGAAAATTGTTTTCGTGTTGCTAAAAAAACGGACAACTTTTACTTTAGCCCCCTCCCCCTATAAACTTTAGCAACTCCGTGATAAAGAACCCCTATCCCCCCTTCGATTGTAAAACATACCAAATGTGCGAGGAGCTGAAGTGAAGAGCAGATATGCAAGGGTCTAAAGTAAAACATTTTTCATTTAATTTTAGTTCCCCACCATACAAAAATGAGAGTTAGAGTAAACAACCGGATCTTTTTAAATCCCCCCTCACAGCATCACTCCTTTAATGCAAAAAGTCCGGAAATTTTAGTCCCCCCTCTTGTCCTAAGCCTGTCCTTTTCCTCTTCAATAGCAGTTTAAACCAGTATAATTCATTTCAAACTGTTCCTATAACTCAAAAATACATAGTGAGCATTATAGGCTCTAAACATGTGATATAAACGGTAACCAAGCGGGAAATGATCAAAAAAGTTTTTTCTCAAGGTTTCTTTATCTGATCAGCGCATATGAACGAGTTTTTCAGTTTAGATTTTTAGGGTATCCGTGTTTTGAAACTGAGCTGTGAACGCAGAACGCCTCAACAAGGCTATGATATGGTACGGTCAAAATTTTCAAACAGGAACTAACTGCGAGTATATAACGATAAGAAAGCATTTTGCTGTTAATTTAGTCATTTCCTCAATGCGAAAATTGGTCTACAATCATCTCTTTCTTATTTCACGTGCTTTCATTTCGCCACGTTTTGAGTTGAATACCGGTCTGCGGCCTAGCTAAATAAATTTAAATTCGTGTCGTCAGAAAACATTCAACATACAGTTTTTGCAATTTCTATAGTTTTACTAAACAATGCCGGAATGAGTTGGTAAAAAAACTTTTAGGAATCATCAATAGCAAAACTCTTTCTTATTTCGAATCGTGCTTTCCCGTCTCACACACTCTAAAAAAATTTAGTCCCTGTATATGTACATCTCAGTAAATCAATTTTCTTTCGTATACAGAATTGTAGTCTCTGTATATGTCTAAACTATGTCTAAATGGTAACACGCGCTCCCGGTTTGAGTCGAGATGGTCTGGGTTCGATCCCGCCCGGTGGACTAGCTTTTTTTCTGTGCGTTAGTTCAATCATTCGTATACAGACGTTCTTCAAATGCCTGTTAGGACTTAAATCGTCAGAATTCAAAAAAATTATAAAAAAAACAAACTTGAAAGCGTTATTCAGCTCCCACTTTCTTTCAAAACAAAACACTATGTAATTTACTGTAATTCACTGTAATTAACTGAGAAGAGGGCTGACGCTAAACTCAGTTAGTTTTATCGCAAACAATAAGACTTTTCGTGAAAATTCACGAAAAGTTTTTGGCTGGCAAACTGTGAATACCGATGCTAATGATGAACGATATAAACCTAACCAGCGCAAGTGAATAGAAGAGATTGAGTGCGACTGCTTCTCGCGACGACCCGATAGTGAAATGACGGTAGAAAAGCATTATTCCCAACTTTGCAGTGATGTTCAAGAATGAGACTGTTGAGAAACACATGACATTATTTGGCAGTTTTACGTTAACATGCTTTTTTCTGTCCTCCATCCTTCTATATATATATTTAATTCAAATTTTCAAATTTTTTTCATTTAAAAAACAAATCATTCAAATTTTCAAAACCAGTTTTATTTACAATGGATTTTTTCTCGTCACTGAACATGAAGACGAAATCAATTTTTAGTTGACTCGTATGTTTTTAAGAGGAGAGCAACAAACTCATTTTCTAAATTCTTTTTCACATCCTTCAGAAAAGGCTTGGCAAGAACTTGTAACAAATCCGTATTATAAGTTAAGAATTTATAATTTTTGTGATCTCCAAATTACGTTTTTACTGGTTATTGTACAAATACGTTTGTTATTCGTTTGCTGTAGTACTCGAGAACTGAGTTTCTCTTTTCTTTTTTTTTTAAACTCTACATGGCCTGAATAGATCAACCAGGAGAGAACCTCGATCCTTTGAATCTCAAGCTCTGACAGCGAAAATTTCCTGTAAATTGTTTTCGTGTTGCTAAAAAACTAAACTTTTACTATAGCCCCCCCTCTGAACTTTAGCACCCCCGTGATAAAGAACCCCCATCCCCCATCCCATTGTAAAACATACCAAATGTGCGGAGAGCTAAAGGTGAAGAGCAGATATTCAAGGGTCTAAAGTAAAGTATTTACCATTTAATTTTAGTTCTCCACCTTACAAAAATGGAAGTAGAGTACACAACGGGGTCTTTCTAAATCCCCCCTCCCTTCACAGCACCACTCTTTCAATGCAAAAAGTCCTAATGCAAAAAGTCCTAAAATTTTAGCCCCCCCCCCCTCCTTGTCCTAAACCTCAGCAACCATTACATAAAAAAATATAATTCAAACTTACATAACATAAAAATTGTCGTAGCATAGCATAAAACAGCATAAAAGCATAAAACAGCATAAAACAACCGAGTATATGGTGATGCAGCATACTTTAATACCCGCGTTTGATAAAAGTAGGAGTGCTTAAGTATAATAGAACTTTTGCAGTGCATCTTGTCCCCTTCCGGTAGGGGAGGGGGCTAAAGTAAAACTTAGCCAAAAAAACTTGCTCACGTTTCCTGCTGGTGAGAGCAAATGTTTTCAGGGGCGGTATGCACGTACCATTTTCGGTGGGAAATGATAAAAAAATAGTGTTAAGTGTTCTAGGAAAACACTGTTTTCTTCATCACTTACCACGAAAAATGGGTACGTGCATACGGCCCCAGGTCTCATCTGTGAGGATAAGGCTGACAAATGGGGAATTTCCAATATCACTCTCTAGCTTACTCTGTCTGGCTTCTTCTCACTCACTTCTTTTTTACACCATCAACCTTTCAACTGATCAGCTTGTTCTAATTCTCGCCTTGCGTTTGTTTAGTGAGAAACGAGCTGTGCACAAGCGGGGGAATGGTAGATATCTATGAGACTTGTAACAAAAAAGTAAAGAGGAAAACAGAGAAATAGGGTTATATAATTATCGAACTCGCTCGTACATTGAAAAAATTTCAGTAAGCGGCAGTAAGACAATGAGTTTTGACACTAACATGACTACACCTTCTCTCTTGCGGTTCTATTTCATCTGATACCATATAACTGTGGATTGTCTGGCCGAATTGCGTCTGTATAGATCAGGTTAAATTTCACAAGAAATTCTATTTTTTTAGTCACGGGAAATTTTTTTTCATGAAGTTGATTAATCACCGAACGGCGAATGGAATAACATTCAAAAAATTTTCAAAGTTTACATTCTGATTTATCAAAGCTTTTCGAGTCAGTAGAAACGGGTTTGTGAGATCTGTTACTGGTATTTGTCTGAGAGACTTGTATTTGGTACATTTTGTCAGGGGTCGTTAAAGGTCTGGCTCTGCTCGAAACCTAAGTGTGTAGCGCCAGACTGGAGAGTTTTTTTCTGATTATGTGCTGTCTCTTTGTGATATCTTATTTCTCATTCTTCTCTGCTTTTCTGCTATAACATCACACTTGAGGTTTTCTGCTATTTTCGTTAATGAAATCATTCGCAAAGCTTTTTACAAGTAAGCCTGACCAATGATTCCCAAACTCAGGAAATTTTTTTTCGGTACTTGTTCAGATATGGTATGCTTGTATTCAGGTATGCTCCTTTTCCCTCCTCTCCCCTGCATTTTGATGCACGATGTTTATTCTGTCTTTCTCATTTTTTCTCTCTGTCTCATCCCTTTCTCGCTTAGGCTTAGTAATAGTTTACACTGAAGA
>CAXKTG010000302.1:0-35554 GCA_964056735.1 Allodiplogaster pararmata
CATGTTTTTTGATTCGATTATAGTTAACAATAGTTAACAAACAAAAACAGCCGATTTCCTAGATCTCAACATAAAACTCGAGGAAGATAGAAATAATAAACTTAAACTGTTTAAAAAAACAGACGAGTATAACTTTAAAATACTTAAATATCCTCATTATACTTCTAATATACCTATATATATTGGACTTAATACTATATATACAGAAACACTTAGGTTTACCGACAATTGCACATACTTTGAAGACTTCCTCAAGAGAATGCGCGGTATGATTAACATATATCAGGAAAATCGATTTCCAAATGATATTATACTTAATAGGATAATTAAAACTCTAAACAGAAATCCTAAAATACAACTTAAATATAATACCGTAAACTATAGAATTACGGAACATATTATAGAACTGTTAAGAAATAAAGAAAAATAGACCACTACTACAAACTACAATTAGTTGTTGCTCTAGATTGCTTCAATACATTCCCGCTCATTACTTTCCAAAAATGCTTGGATAGCATTCCCTATCTTATCTTCCAGTTTTTCATTATTTTGTTTTTCATCATTTTGTTTATATGTGCTTATTTGTTTTTGTTTTTATTTTGTATAGTTTAATTCTAAGCTATTCGTTATAATTATACTCGTTTCTCTTGTTGTTGTTGTTGCCGGCAAGCATCCCGCATCGAAGACTTGGTTGTGAACACTCTCTTTCATGAGAGAAGTTCTCGTGTTCTTCGGACAAGATGCGTCCGAAGAAGGGTTTTGATGTCCTTTGCAGTCCTGAGACTGTCATGCTGCACCTTGTGAAGGCGGACATCGTTGTAGCAACCTGTTCATGCTATAGGCCTTGTGAGTGGGTGGTCAAGCCGGCCTAGCATCGTTTTGGGTGGGAGTAGAGACGTCTCGCCTGTCGTTGATCGGAGATAGGCAAGAGGCTCTTTGACTGGCGCCTCGACTCGCCATTGAAAAGTATAGCGGAGTATCGGCTGATGTTTTGTCCGGTGGCATGCCCAGGCCGGTCCGGTATCGCCCTCCTTTGACGAGCTATACTACCCAGTTTTGGTCCGCGGCGGGATTTCTACCGCTACCTCCCAGCACGAATTATTCGTAGGGAGGCATCCCTCTATCCACCACCTGAGGTCGCGCTCGATTCTGGACTGGATGATCCGGCTCCATCCGTGACAGGCTCTTAAGGCTGTAGAGTCACGAATGGCCACTGTTGCCAGTGTGTTTCGAGTACTCGTTTCTCTCTGTGCACTCACTGATGAGCCCCACCCAGAGAGAGCAGAAGTCTGTCTGAGTTGGGGCGAAACAGGCTTCTGCTACATTATATTTTCAGCAGTGATATCTTAAATGTAAATAAATTAAATTTTATCAATTCTTTTACCCTTTTTTTCTATAATAATAGTTAATCAGAAAGGGAAACACAAATGATTCCTCTGGTGACGCATTCAAAACAAAACCCCTAAGAATTTATAAAACCCCCTAAGAAATTATACAAGGTTATAAGCAAAGAAGGGAAGGGCTCGAAATTAGGAACAGAAAAAATCGAGAGTATATCATCAAATATCAGAAACAAAGCAAATAGACTGGGAAAAGTTTTGAGCAGTGTTGAAAAAAACTCTTGCGTAAAACATTAGAGCAGTTAACAGAGAACAAGAGCATTCACAGTTCAAAGGTCGACATTCTTTTCCATTCAGAGCATGTTTTTTGATTCGATTATAGTTAAAAATGTTTTTTAATCATGATATTTAGGTAGTTTGTATAAATTTTGGAAGCAATAATTTGTTTGTATTTTTCGCTTCTAGTAAATTTTCCGCGATACCTTTTTTGCACCTTTCGTTTGAATTTGACCACAGAATGAACTTCAATGGAAAATTGTTTTAAGTTACATGAAAAAAAGAATTTTACCTATTCCAGATATTGATGATCTGTATACAGTTTGAAAACTTTATACCGGTAGTTGGAATGATATCCGGAGATCGCAAGCGCGTTGATTTCTCGATTTTTTCAAGTAACCAGATAATTGTGCAAACTTTTGGTGTTAGAGCGAGTCTTCCAACTGGAAGTTCACAGAAGTTTGTGAATTTTTCGATGCAGCAGGTGAAAACAGTTGACTCAGTGCTTTTGTTGAGAGAAAGATGGCTGGGTTCAATTCCGCATGGGAACTGCCTTCTGTCCGCGTGATATTCTAGACTAAATTGAGATAATTATCATACATCATTCGTGTACATATATAAATGATTGAACTACCGCACAGAAAAAAGCTAAACCACCGGGCGGGATCGAACCCAGACAATCTCGACTCAAACCGGGAGCGCGTGTTACCATGTACATATGTGCATACATATGAGCTCAGAAGGGATCATTAGAAAAAAACTGGGACATCAAGAAGAGAAAACAATGAAGTTAAAGCTAGAAACCTCAGTCACTACAAATATCCCTTTGAAAAAGGTTTACAAAGAGGGAACTCGGAAGTACATGAAAGCGTGCTTTTCTCGGAAGGTTTGAATGATAGAATTTCAAAAAAACCAATGAGAAATGCAGAAAGCGTGAGAGTGAGTAAGAAGAGACTGGTTTGAAAAAGGAAAGATATATACATAGATCAGATAGACAGAAAGATGAAGATAAATGTTAATAAAAGAACAGAAATGAAAAATAGAGGAATAAAGATAGAGAGGCAAAGATAGACAAAGAAAAATATCAGGAGTTTGAGAGATGAAAAGACGAAGAGATGATGGTGAGAGATAATAATATATAGAAAGAAGACGTCGATGACGAAAAGTAAGGCTAGAAAGAGAGGAAAGATAAAATAAGCAATCGAGATGAAGGAAGAATACATTTTAGTGGTAGAGAGAAATTTTAATTTAATAGAGAGAGTACAAGATAGGGCAGAGCTAGAGCGAGAAAAAGGGACAAAAAAAGAGAGAAAGAGAAAGAAAAAAAGAGAGATGAAGTTAGAGGAGTGGGAAGGAAACAAGAGAGAGATAGAAACAAAGAAAGGAGTGAGAGAGAGAAAGATAGAAGAAGTTGGAGGTATAGAGAAAGTAAGAGAGAGGTATAGTGAGAGAGAAAAAAAAGAGAGAGAGAGAGAGAGAGATAGAGAGAGAGAGAATAAAACGAAGCAGAGAAAATTAGCGGCAAGAATGGAATCAGATTGGGAAGTGGGAATAGTATCGGAGAAAGCATTCTGTTCCTTCTCCTCACATGCGCCTCCCGCCTTCTTCTTCACGTTTTTTCGCCAGCCTTTTATCTCATTAAAACTCCCCCTTCCCAGTAATCTCTGGCATTCTGTGTGTCCAGTACCGTTTCCCGTTCTCCCGTTCAACAATTATTGTTTTAGAAAGAAAGTGGGCTTTTTGTTTTCTTCTAAACATACAAATATACTCAAATGTTCTCATCTATGTTTTAATATATGAGTACAGATGAATGTTGTTACATTTATTTATGCATGTATATGTATACTTATACATATGATAATAACTTCATTCCATGCATGAACGAGGCAAAACAGTGGATAACTGAAGCGGAGCTATTTCAGTGTTTGAAAAATAACATATGTCAAGATTATGTGTGTTTGGATATTTTTTCTCATTTTTAAAATTTTTTCGCATATTTTTTTTCATATTTTTTCTCATTATTATTACCGAGAGAGTAAAAATAAGAACTGCTGAAAGGTCGTAAAAGTTTTGAACCGTTTAGGAAGAACTAAAGGTTAACTGAATGTGAAATTTGAATCGATACCGGAAGCTAAGTGGGTAGGAAGTAAGTTTTCCATGAAAGAAGTAATGTGAAAAGACACTTTAGAGCAAATCAAAATCAGTTAAATCAACATATGAGAGAAGCAATCAGCACACACACGAAAAATTAAGTATGAAAAATGACACGTATATGTACATCTGAAAGTATTCACACACACAAATTTTTTATTTGTAAATTGAAAGTATTCATACTTATAGATTATTAACATTTATACTTAGATGCACGCCTATTCCTAAGTTTATACCTTATAACTATGAATAGTAATACTACCAAATATATATGTGTCATTTTCCATGTTTATTTTTTTGTGTGCATGAAGTCACCTTTTCTAAGAAAAATCTCTGTTTGTGAAGTGAGTATTTTGAGCATGGATCAGTGAGCCCAATGAATTCAAGTAAATACAGGCACAAAAAACTTGAAATCATGAAATTTTTAGTAGAAAAAAATCAAAACAACTTTTTCGATAGAAAATTCAATGAAAGAGCTTCAATATTTTTTTCAAGAATTTGTCTTCTTTGTAAAATTTTTCCGGACTCAGCAATATGAAGAATTTCAGTCAACTTTCCGATGAACAACCTTATCCAGTGAAGCAGGATGAAGTCATCAGATGTTGGAAATGATAAGATAAGAAACAAAGGGATTGGAGTAAAGAATATGTGTAAGAACCGAAGATCTGTGTTATATAAGAGTAGATCACCGTTTTTTGATTAGATTTAACAGTAAAAAGATGGAGCACATGAGCTAAAGATTTCGCACGTAATGAGTTTTCCCCACTCGATTTTTTTTCAAATTTTTTGATCCAAATTTTTTTTGTTGGTAGATTTTTCTTTTTTATTTCCTTCTTAGTTGTATTATTTCACTGGATAAAGCCCAATTCTTCCCTCGTATCGAAAGCATTTTCCTCTTACATGCTTACTACATCATTGAAAATTCATCGCTAATCTTCTTTTTTTTCATAAGCAAATAAAACAGCTTAATGGCAAGCAATTAAAACATTTGCAAAGATCTTACTTTTTCAAGTGTCTATCAAAAATAGTATTATGTACTGAAATAAATCATCTGTGCTTGGAAGATTCATCAATGTTTAAGGAACTTTTGCAGACTTATGTACGGAGATGTGCTACTAAATCACATAAGAGTTCTTCTGATGGGAAGATTGGAAGCTCGTGATTCACTTAACCACTAATGAATCTTCAAAACTGGCAAGGAATCATTTGAAAAACCATGATTTTTTGTTTTACTTTCACAAAAAGAGTAAATGCTTATGTAAACGATGAAGAAACAGTGAAAATTTGTATAAAAGTTTTAAACGAGTTTTTTCAATTCAAAATTGAATTTTAGAAACTTTGCGCAAGGAAGTGGCGGTTGAAGCGGAATGTAATTTTTTTCAAGAAATGAAGCTTAACTTCTCTGCAAGGAAAACAAAGAGTTTTGAGAATGAGGGTGAAAAGAACACATAAACATCCTTAGGAATGTGGGTGCTACATGATGTCATGAGCACATATACCTACATATAACATAACCTAGTTAGCTGAATGCGAGACACTTCAGAGTGACCAAGAAATACTGAGGCGAGCTCAACTTGGATCAGTTCCTCCCAAATCGCAAACAAAGAAGAAAATGAGTAAATAAGTAGGTTATCATTCCATGCAAATATCTTCATCTGGAGTGGTCTATTCTCATTCTTTTTCTGCTTAACTCGCCTCATTTCGTCTTATCACTAAGAGAACTGGTGTAAAAAATTGAGCGCTTGGAAGCCGGATCGTAGATACTATATTATATTTTTCCGATCTTTCATTATCAACAACTAAAAATAGTAACTCTGATATTAGGTAGGAACATCATGTACTTGACTATTGAATGAAGCTTTTGAATTGGAATGATTTGAAAAAAAGTTAACTGAGTTTTCAAACCATTTTTTTTTATTATTTTCAAGTAGTATGAGTCTTGTTCAGCTCACGATATTTCAGTCGGTAGATCTCAAGGCTGTCGGTCTCAGAGCGCTTGAGTCGCGGGTTCGGTGGTCACTCAGACCGGCAAAAGAGCAGTTGTAAATCTACTTTCATTCTTTTTACCACTGCTCAGCATGATAAAACTCACTCTCTAGCAGGACTTGGACACTTCGAGACCGTCAAAACCGTATCCTACATTTTCGTGTCTTTACGTTCAACAGTCTCGATTACACAGTATTCCATTAACAACATGATTAACGCAATGGTAGAACTGTTTTGATTAGTTGATTAGTTGATAACCAGGCGTCACTGCCTTTAAACTGTGTAACTTAGAATTTGAAGATGTTTTGATTAGTATTAATCATGGCTTCTTACATATGACTATGACAATCATCCTGAAACTGATAAATGAGTATATGCATAAAATTTTTATTTATTAAACAGTTTGAGATTACGGAATATTGATGTGGCAGACACCACAGGCGGACCAAAATATTTTCTCTACGGTCTCTACATAAAACTCAACTGCTCAAACAATGATCAATCGCTCGTCGAATCTATCGTTTGTATCACACTTAAGTTTCAAACTAATGTATTATTCATGTCCACAACAAATGCGCTACCGATCACTATGTTAATGCACTTTATTAACTGAAAAAAATGATTGGAAAACCCCTTCTGGTCCTGGTTTCCTAAAAAGACCAGACAGAATTCCGCAGCGAATACCGGGCGAATCAATAGAAGGGGTTGAAAAATCCGACTCATATACTCACAAAAAAGAGCATAACTATTGGGAAGTATGCTAAAAAGGATAAAGGCATTTCATGAATAAAAATACTTCGAAAGTATTCCTGGCAGCGACAATGCGATATCCCTTCAACAATATCAAAGTATGCTAAAGAGGCATACTTTGAAATTTTTTAATACAATACTTGTGAAAGTATGCCTCATCGTAAAAATCAAAAGCGTGACCCGAAGTAACGTTAAAACTCAAGTACTGTATCAAAAAATTCTTCTTTTTCAAAGTTGACACCGTTGAACTTTATTTAACCTGTGTCTTGCATGGGGTCACACTCATGCTTTTATGGTGGAATTTTACAGAACTTTTTCACTTTAGGGCCCCCCTCCTCCCAGAGGTTCCATGAGTCAGTTTTTGGGTAAGTTTCTTGATTCGGTCTCGTTAGCCTAAGCCGGACGGCCTCGTTAGCGTAAACTTTTACTAAGCCTAAGCGTTTTTTTAATGTAAAAATATTTTTTAATGTAAAAATAACTTTTTTGAAAATGTAACTGAGTCAGAAGTATGACCCATGGAACCACTGGGAGGGGGGACCTAAAGTGCAAAAGTGCCAATTTTACTTTAAATATTTTGCTTTTTTAATATCAAAAAGTATTTTAACAGTGCAGTTTGCTTATGCTTAGTAAAATTCTAAGCTAATGAGGCCGTACGGCTTAGTAATGAGACCGTATAAAACAATTAGTCACAGTATTAGTGTTCTGCGAACTAGTATATAAAAAATGTTAAACCGTTTAAATTCGTTCTTGCTGTTGTTAATCTTACTCAGGAGACCATTAGTTGAAGAAATTAAGTTAAGAACTTGATCACTTGCTCATCTTGTTTTCTCTTCTTTTACGTAAACACGTTTGGTTTGTAAGGATCGGCCTCAAAAGATCGCCCTCAAAAAAGAAAGGATCGCTCTCAAAATTATTTCGCCAGTTCCTTGTTAATTTATGACGAAGTAGATTTTCGAAAAACTTCATGCTTGGTAGAAGGTAAAAATGTATTTGTTGTGCTGACTCTAATTTTGTTATTATAATAACAAAATTGTAATATATTACAATTTTTTGCTGGTTGATTGTGATTATAACATTGTTTGCTGTTATTGAATAAAAATTTGTTGATTCAATCATAAAAAATTTGACTACAGAAAAAACAAACAAAAAAGAATCTCGACACAAAAATCAAGGGAAAAAAAAGAAACGGCATACTTCAAAGTATGGCCTGCAATACTTTGATTTAATGAGAAAAAACTTTCGAGGTATGAAAAAGAATACTTTTGCGTAGTATCCCGACAAACAGTGGTATGCCTAGAATACTTTGATTCCATGAAATACCATGTTTTCGCGGTATGAAAGACAATACTTTGAGAAAGTATTCTTCGGAATACTTTCAAGCGTATCGTTACGCTTCCCATGCTTTGCTGGTATGAATTTTCATGTAAAAATTTTTTGTGAGTACCGGACTTCCCCCTGGCTTCAAGAGTCTTTTTGTGAGTACCGGACTTCCCCCTGGCTTCAAGAGTCTTTTTGTGAGTACCGGACTTCCCCCTGGCTTCAAGAGTCTTTTTGTGAGTACCGGACTTCCCCCTGGCTTCAAGAGTCTTTTTGTGAGTACCGGACTTCCCCCTGGCTTCAAGAGTCTTTTTGTGAGTACCGGACTTCCCCCTGGCTTCAAGAGTCTTTTTGTGAGTACCGGACTTCCCCCTGGCTTCAAGAGTCTTTTTGTGAGTACCGGACTTCCCCCTGGCTTCAAGAGTCTTTTTGTGAGTACCGGACTTCCCCCTGGCTTCAAGAGTCTTTTTGTGAGTACCGGACTTCCCCCTGGCTTCAAGAGTCTTTTTGTGAGTACCGGACTTCCCCCTGGCTTCAAGAGTCTTTTTGTGAGTACCGGACTTCCCCCTGGCTTCAAGAGTCTTTTTGTGAGTACCGGACTTCCCCCTGGCTTCAAGAGTCTTTTTGTGAGTACCGGACTTCCCCCTGGCTTCAAGAGTCTTTTTGTGAGTACCGGACTTCCCCCTGGCTTCAAGAGTCTTTTTGTGAGTACCGGACTTCCCCCTGGCTTCAAGAGTCTTTTTGTGAGTACCGGACTTCCCCCTGGCTTCAAGAGTCTTTTTGTGAGTACCGGACTTCCCCCTGGCTTCAAGAGTCTTTTTGTGAGTACCGGACTTCCCCCTGGCTTCAAGAGTCTTTTTGTGAGTACCGGACTTCCCCCTGGCTTCAAGAGTCTTTTTGTGAGTACCGGACTTCCCCCTGGCTTCAAGAGTCTTTTTGTGAGTACCGGACTTCCCCCTGGCTTCAAGAGTCTTTTTGTGAGTACCGGACTTCCCCCTGGCTTCAAGAGTCTTTTTGTGAGTACCGGACTTCCCCCTGGCTTCAAGAGTCTTTTTGTGAGTACCGGACTTCCCCCTGGCTTCAAGAGTCTTTTTGTGAGTACCGGACTTCCCCCTGGCTTCAAGAGTCTTTTTGTGAGTACCGGACTTCCCCCTGGCTTCAAGAGTCTTTTTGTGAGTACCGGACTTCCCCCTGGCTTCAAGAGTCTTTTTGTGAGTACCGGACTTCCCCCTGGCTTCAAGAGTCTTTTTGTGAGTACCGGACTTCCCCCTGGCTTCAAGAGTCTTTTTGTGAGTACCGGACTTCCCCCTGGCTTCAAGAGTCTTTTTGTGAGTACCGGACTTCCCCCTGGCTTCAAGAGTCTTTTTGTGAGTACCGGACTTCCCCCTGGCTTCAAGAGTCTTTTTGTGAGTACCGGACTTCCCCCTGGCTTCAAGAGTCTTTTTGTGAGTACCGGACTTCCCCCTGGCTTCAAGAGTCTTTTTGTGAGTACCGGACTTCCCCCTGGCTTCAAGAGTCTTTTTGTGAGTACCGGACTTCCCCCTGGCTTCAAGAGTCTTTTTGTGAGTACCGGACTTCCCCCTGGCTTCAAGAGTCTTTTTGTGAGTACCGGACTTCCCCCTGGCTTCAAGAGTCTTTTTGTGAGTACCGGACTTCCCCCTGGCTTCAAGAGTCTTTTTGTGAGTACCGGACTTCCCCCTGGCTTCAAGAGTCTTTTTGTGAGTACCGGACTTCCCCCTGGCTTCAAGAGTCTTTTTGTGAGTACCGGACTTCCCCCTGGCTTCAAGAGTCTTTTTGTGAGTACCGGACTTCCCCCTGGCTTCAAGAGTCTTTTTGTGAGTACCGGACTTCCCCCTGGCTTCAAGAGTCTTTTTGTGAGTACCGGACTTCCCCCTGGCTTCAAGAGTCTTTTTGTGAGTACCGGACTTCCCCCTGGCTTCAAGAGTCTTTTTGTGAGTACCGGACTTCCCCCTGGCTTCAAGAGTCTTTTTGTGAGTACCGGACTTCCCCCTGGCTTCAAGAGTCTTTTTGTGAGTACCGGACTTCCCCCTGGCTTCAAGAGTCTTTTTGTGAGTACCGGACTTCCCCCTGGCTTCAAGAGTCTTTTTGTGAGTACCGGACTTCCCCCTGGCTTCAAGAGTCTTTTTGTGAGTACCGGACTTCCCCCTGGCTTCAAGAGTCTTTTTGTGAGTACCGGACTTCCCCCTGGCTTCAAGAGTCTTTTTGTGAGTACCGGACTTCCCCCTGGCTTCAAGAGTCTTTTTGTGAGTACCGGACTTCCCCCTGGCTTCAAGAGTCTTTTTGTGAGTACCGGACTTCCCCCTGGCTTCAAGAGTCTTTTTGTGAGTACCGGACTTCCCCCTGGCTTCAAGAGTCTTTTTGTGAGTACCGGACTTCCCCCTGGCTTCAAGAGTCTTTTTGTGAGTACCGGACTTCCCCCTGGCTTCAAGAGTCTTTTTGTGAGTACCGGACTTCCCCCTGGCTTCAAGAGTCTTTTTGTGAGTACCGGACTTCCCCCTGGCTTCAAGAGTCTTTTTGTGAGTACCGGACTTCCCCCTGGCTTCAAGAGTCTTTTTGTGAGTACCGGACTTCCCCCTGGCTTCAAGAGTCTTTTTGTGAGTACCGGACTTCCCCCTGGCTTCAAGAGTCTTTTTGTGAGTACCGGACTTCCCCCTGGCTTCAAGAGTCTTTTTGTGAGTACCGGACTTCCCCCTGGCTTCAAGAGTCTTTTTGTGAGTACCGGACTTCCCCCTGGCTTCAAGAGTCTTTTTGTGAGTACCGGACTTCCCCCTGGCTTCAAGAGTCTTTTTGTGAGTACCGGACTTCCCCCTGGCTTCAAGAGTCTTTTTGTGAGTACCGGACTTCCCCCTGGCTTCAAGAGTCTTTTTGTGAGTACCGGACTTCCCCCTGGCTTCAAGAGTCTTTTTGTGAGTACCGGACTTCCCCCTGGCTTCAAGAGTCTTTTTGTGAGTACCGGACTTCCCCCTGGCTTCAAGAGTCTTTTTGTGAGTACCGGACTTCCCCCTGGCTTCAAGAGTCTTTTTGTGAGTACCGGACTTCCCCCTGGCTTCAAGAGTCTTTTTGTGAGTACCGGACTTCCCCCTGGCTTCAAGAGTCTTTTTGTGAGTACCGGACTTCCCCCTGGCTTCAAGAGTCTTTTTGTGAGTACCGGACTTCCCCCTGGCTTCAAGAGTCTTTTTGTGAGTACCGGACTTCCCCCTGGCTTCAAGAGTCTTTTTGTGAGTACCGGACTTCCCCCTGGCTTCAAGAGTCTTTTTGTGAGTACCGGACTTCCCCCTGGCTTCAAGAGTCTTTTTGTGAGTACCGGACTTCCCCCTGGCTTCAAGAGTCTTTTTGTGAGTACCGGACTTCCCCCTGGCTTCAAGAGTCTTTTTGTGAGTACCGGACTTCCCCCTGGCTTCAAGAGTCTTTTTGTGAGTACCGGACTTCCCCCTGGCTTCAAGAGTCTTTTTGTGAGTACCGGACTTCCCCCTGGCTTCAAGAGTCTTTTTGTGAGTACCGGACTTCCCCCTGGCTTCAAGAGTCTTTTTGTGAGTACCGGACTTCCCCCTGGCTTCAAGAGTCTTTTTGTGAGTACCGGACTTCCCCCTGGCTTCAAGAGTCTTTTTGTGAGTACCGGACTTCCCCCTGGCTTCAAGAGTCTTTTTGTGAGTACCGGACTTCCCCCTGGCTTCAAGAGTCTTTTTGTGAGTACCGGACTTCCCCCTGGCTTCAAGAGTCTTTTTGTGAGTACCGGACTTCCCCCTGGCTTCAAGAGTCTTTTTGTGAGTACCGGACTTCCCCCTGGCTTCAAGAGTCTTTTTGTGAGTACCGGACTTCCCCCTGGCTTCAAGAGTCTTTTTGTGAGTACCGGACTTCCCCCTGGCTTCAAGAGTCTTTTTGTGAGTACCGGACTTCCCCCTGGCTTCAAGAGTCTTTTTGTGAGTACCGGACTTCCCCCTGGCTTCAAGAGTCTTTTTGTGAGTACCGGACTTCCCCCTGGCTTCAAGAGTCTTTTTGTGAGTACCGGACTTCCCCCTGGCTTCAAGAGTCTTTTTGTGAGTACCGGACTTCCCCCTGGCTTCAAGAGTCTTTTTGTGAGTACCGGACTTCCCCCTGGCTTCAAGAGTCTTTTTGTGAGTACCGGACTTCCCCCTGGCTTCAAGAGTCTTTTTGTGAGTACCGGACTTCCCCCTGGCTTCAAGAGTCTTTTTGTGAGTACCGGACTTCCCCCTGGCTTCAAGAGTCTTTTTGTGAGTACCGGACTTCCCCCTGGCTTCAAGAGTCTTTTTGTGAGTACCGGACTTCCCCCTGGCTTCAAGAGTCTTTTTGTGAGTACCGGACTTCCCCCTGGCTTCAAGAGTCTTTTTGTGAGTACCGGACTTCCCCCTGGCTTCAAGAGTCTTTTTGTGAGTACCGGACTTCCCCCTGGCTTCAAGAGTCTTTTTGTGAGTACCGGACTTCCCCCTGGCTTCAAGAGTCTTTTTGTGAGTACCGGACTTCCCCCTGGCTTCAAGAGTCTTTTTGTGAGTACCGGACTTCCCCCTGGCTTCAAGAGTCTTTTTGTGAGTACCGGACTTCCCCCTGGCTTCAAGAGTCTTTTTGTGAGTACCGGACTTCCCCCTGGCTTCAAGAGTCTTTTTGTGAGTACCGGACTTCCCCCTGGCTTCAAGAGTCTTTTTGTGAGTACCGGACTTCCCCCTGGCTTCAAGAGTCTTTTTGTGAGTACCGGACTTCCCCCTGGCTTCAAGAGTCTTTTTGTGAGTACCGGACTTCCCCCTGGCTTCAAGAGTCTTTTTGTGAGTACCGGACTTCCCCCTGGCTTCAAGAGTCTTTTTGTGAGTACCGGACTTCCCCCTGGCTTCAAGAGTCTTTTTGTGAGTACCGGACTTCCCCCTGGCTTCAAGAGTCTTTTTGTGAGTACCGGACTTCCCCCTGGCTTCAAGAGTCTTTTTGTGAGTACCGGACTTCCCCCTGGCTTCAAGAGTCTTTTTGTGAGTACCGGACTTCCCCCTGGCTTCAAGAGTCTTTTTGTGAGTACCGGACTTCCCCCTGGCTTCAAGAGTCTTTTTGTGAGTACCGGACTTCCCCCTGGCTTCAAGAGTCTTTTTGTGAGTACCGGACTTCCCCCTGGCTTCAAGAGTCTTTTTGTGAGTACCGGACTTCCCCCTGGCTTCAAGAGTCTTTTTGTGAGTACCGGACTTCCCCCTGGCTTCAAGAGTCTTTTTGTGAGTACCGGACTTCCCCCTGGCTTCAAGAGTCTTTTTGTGAGTACCGGACTTCCCCCTGGCTTCAAGAGTCTTTTTGTGAGTACCGGACTTCCCCCTGGCTTCAAGAGTCTTTTTGTGAGTACCGGACTTCCCCCTGGCTTCAAGAGTCTTTTTGTGAGTACCGGACTTCCCCCTGGCTTCAAGAGTCTTTTTGTGAGTACCGGACTTCCCCCTGGCTTCAAGAGTCTTTTTGTGAGTACCGGACTTCCCCCTGGCTTCAAGAGTCTTTTTGTGAGTACCGGACTTCCCCCTGGCTTCAAGAGTCTTTTTGTGAGTACCGGACTTCCCCCTGGCTTCAAGAGTCTTTTTGTGAGTACCGGACTTCCCCCTGGCTTCAAGAGTCTTTTTGTGAGTACCGGACTTCCCCCTGGCTTCAAGAGTCTTTTTGTGAGTACCGGACTTCCCCCTGGCTTCAAGAGTCTTTTTGTGAGTACCGGACTTCCCCCTGGCTTCAAGAGTCTTTTTGTGAGTACCGGACTTCCCCCTGGCTTCAAGAGTCTTTTTGTGAGTACCGGACTTCCCCCTGGCTTCAAGAGTCTTTTTGTGAGTACCGGACTTCCCCCTGGCTTCAAGAGTCTTTTTGTGAGTACCGGACTTCCCCCTGGCTTCAAGAGTCTTTTTGTGAGTACCGGACTTCCCCCTGGCTTCAAGAGTCTTTTTGTGAGTACCGGACTTCCCCCTGGCTTCAAGAGTCTTTTTCAGTTTTAATGGGTAAATATATTACAGGAACGATCCATTTTAACCCTGGTTTGTTACTTTGTCTATGAAAAAAAATCTGACTCTATCTTTAAATGGCATCGTTTGGTCCAGAATAATACTCGTAGTCGATGCGGAAGTTTGTGAATGAAAGGGAGCGCCTAATGTTTGGAAGCTAATGTTGGAAAGCTTATGTTTGAAAGCTAATGTTTGAAAGCTAATGTTGGAAAGCTAATGTTTGAAAGCTGATGTTTGAAAGAGGAAAAATAAGAGCAAGATCAAAGTTTGGAAAATGGGGAAAAGGCATTCTAGGAAAAAAGGAAAAACAAGTGGAAACGCGGGTTTTCAAATTTGCCATTTTTTCATCAATTTTGTGACCATTAGTAAGAAAAAGAATAGTGAAAAAACTGATTGCAAAAAATTTCACAAGCCATTTTCAAAACATTCAGCGTTTCACTACGCATTTTTTTGATGAGAGTTAGAGGCGCTGATTTTTTTTTTACTACATGTATGGAATGGTCCCTAGAGAGTTTTTCTTACCCTTTTTACTGAAAAAAATGCGTCTCTGATTCCTTTTTTGCCTTTTATCTTGAGGCTCTTCTCTTCTTCCTTTTATTTCGACCTTTCCATCGTTTTTTTTCACTTTTTATTACTCTGACCCTCTCTACAACAGTTTATTACAACCCAACCTCTGTCGTACTTTCATCTCAGAAAAAATGCTCTCATCATCCAACTCTCCATTTTTCTGTATCTGTTTATCTTTGATTTACCTCTTCCTCTTGATGTCTTCTCCGCTCCTTCCAGATTCATTCCCTATCCTAGAAAGCTGTGGAATTAGTTCAGTCGAAGTTGAATCATTAACTTCATTTCATTCTTTTTCATATTTCTGTGTTACTTCCTCACAGGACTCTATCGTCTCGCTTTTTAGGTTTTTTCTTCTCCAATTTTCTTTTAAATTTTTTTGAAACTTCTGTCAGTGTCTTTGCCGCCTATCAACTCACTCTGCTGCCTCTCAATTTGCTTCTCTTGAGATAACTTGAAGAAGTGTTGCTATACAATTAAGGAGTTTTTCCTATACGAAATCATATGTTAGTAAATTTAACAAAAAAAACTAACCTCACACAATGTGTCGAAATTTTGAAAAAAAAGATACTTTTGAGCAGAAAGAGAACAAGACGATGAAACAACATGAAGCAGGGAAAAAAGACAGAGAAGCAGAGAAAGAGAGTCAAAAAGATAGACGAAGAGAGAGAATATGAGAGAGCGAGAAAAATCAAAGGAGAGAGAGAGAGAGAGAATTTGAAGACGATATGGTAACGATATCAATGCAATAACTCAATTTTTAATGATTTTTATTTTAAAAAAAAACTCTTTCAAGAGTTATTCCATTTCAATATATGTAAGTACTTGAAATTCGGCCAATAGTCTCCAATTGATATCAAACTAGACACAAATCACATTTGTTCATTATAAATGAGAATGTTACAAATTCTCGATTTCAAGAGAATAGAAGAAAAGGTTAGTAAAAGATATTAATGATTGATTAATAAACTTGGCGGTGAAACTACATATAAAAAAAGTATGAAAGCCTTGTTGAAGTTCATCTGAAATGCAACTCTCTTGCCAAATGCCAATTAATTACATATATTTACAGATATTAAGCTTCAATATTTTAGTAAAAAAGGTATAAGTCACAGCACAGGTCGTTCCAAAACAATTTCTAATTTCAAAAAGTGCTGGTTAATAGATCGGTCTCAAAGCGAAAGATAAAAAGGTTTAACAATGTCACAATATTTATTAGACTCCCACGTTTCTGAATATTTACTCTTTATTACCTTGCGTTTTCATCGTTGCGAAAAAACCGAAGAAACTAAATAGTTAGAACCTTCAAACAAAATCCAAACCAAATGTCTACCTATTCTTTTATGAAGTTTTTTCTAAGCTAGAAAACACTGTAATTCGCGCTTTTTTTGTTCAAGGAGATATGCTTGTGAATATTTATATTTCAGTTTGTTTTGATGCCGCTTTTACTATTCATCAAAAAATTCTTTTGAAAAGCAAAAATGAGTAATTGAAAATTAGGTAGAGGAATCTTTTTTAAACACGCTTCAACTTTCAAATGAATGATAAGAGTAAGAATGCCTGAGGTGAATTATATTCGTCATCAAAAATAGTAAGCGTTGACTTGAAGTATCCCGCTAAAATTTTAGTATAATTAGGTGCTGGCCAAAATTAGAGTCCAATATAGGGCTTGCGGAAACTTTACTCAAGTATAGTCAACCCAGATGATTGGAGTGTAAGTGGGCGTGCGTTGGGAAGAGTTGGTATAGAAGCGGAGAAATTCTCCTAGGCACATAAGTGCGGGAAGAGGTGGAGGAATAGAGAAGAAGGGAGAAGATGAGGAGGGGGGATAGTGGAGGAGGTTGGAAGGAGGGGGAGGTTGGAAGAGCGGAGAAGATGCTAGGGGGAGGGGGTTGACTGCGATGAATTATGAATTGGAGACGTATTGGATTGTAATGAGATGCGGAAAAAAGAACCCGAAACGAGGGGACCAGGGCACAAGTCGATGCGCTTCGTGAATTTTGACCGTGATTTACTTCCAATACAAACCTGGCAGTTGTTGATGCCTTTTTACCTGCTTATGATTCCAAGCTTTTCAAAACACTCTTTGACAGCAAAGAAAAATAGTTGCTAGTTCAAAACGTGTTAATGATTTTTTTTCAAATCAAGTTCTTTAAACAAACTGAGCTAATATGCCTCACGAGCAGCTTTTGTTTTTAAATTAATCAGAGAAAAATAAAGAGACAAAAAAATTGAAGATAGCAAGAGAAAGAGAGAGGAAAAAGAGAGATAAAAGAGAGAATGCAAGAAAGATAGTAAAAAGCGAAAATAGATAGATTGAGTAAGAAATAGAGAGAAACAGAAAAAAAGGGAAAGAGAGAAATTATAAGAAAGAGTGAGAGAAATTTAGAGAGAAGAGAGAGATGTGGACTAAATATAGAAAGAAAAAGAGGTGAGAAAGGAATATTTCCTAATTATTTTCCCTAATCAAAATCTGACTTCCAAGACTTATCACCTTTGAATAAGTATTCAAATTACAATCAACATCTATCATTATCATACATTATTATATGATGAGAATCTTGAGCTCTAACAGTTGAACATTCTTAAAAATCGTTTGTTTGATAGTCTGTCTGAAATCTGTTAAATAAAAATCTAGCTGATAGTTTGTCTGAAATCGTTTATCTGGAAACTCTTAAAAATCGTTTGTCTGATAGTCTACTGTTAGAAACCGTGATAAGAGTTAGTCAAGAAAAGCAGGTAAATGAGTAAATCATTGAGAAAAAAAACACAAATTATGCCTTAAAAAATAAGTTTAGTTCATGTAGAGTGCTGACTTTATGTAAACAAAAGTTATGATGTGAAAAAATGGCAAAAAGCTTGCTCGACGCTGTGCACTTCTAAAGAAGATGCAAGCAAAGGAATGATGTTGAGTTGATCAAATCTTTGGGTTCATAGCTTGAGTCACCGCATTACCACATTAAGATATTAAAAAACCATCGATACTCAATCATACAGTACATTCGAAATCTTTAAAGTTGAATTAATTGTCGAAACTCATTGATCTTTTATTCATTCGCGCGCTTTTCTTTCGAAATTTGGAATTCCGGTCGTGAGAATGATATAAAATCATTTAAAATAATTGTTGTATAGACTGTGAACCGAGTGTTGTCAACAAATTCTCCACTCCAATTTTTCCATTTCTAATCCCTCTTTGTAATCCAAGGTTGCGATAACTCTTAACAAATGTTTCTTCGACAAAAAGTAATCGAGAAATCAATTCAACATTACAAAGGTCTCCCAGATATCTAAGCTACGGGGTGCGTAAGAAGTATTGTAACACGTATATTGATCCATATCTTGGTTTTCATAAAAGCTATGAAATGAAAATTAACAGGTTTTATTCATAGCAACGGTATGTACGATGTGTATAAAATTCATTCGAATCGGCTTCCATGTTCACGAATGACAGCACGAAGTCTGCCTTGGTACTGGTCGACGCATGCGCGCAAGGGTGAGATGCACTACACCATCTTCAGCGACGAGAAGCGTTTCATCGTTGAAGTTTTATGTGCGCGTATTGGCTAAGACACCTACGCTGGCAGACCTTGGAGGCAGAATCGTGAACCGGACACAACATCCATCGCAGGTGATGGTCTGGGGAGCGATCTGCTCCAGCGGCAAAAGTCCACTCGTCTTCATCGAGCCTCACGTCAAGGTCGACCGTCACGTCTACCTAAAAACCATCCTCCAAGATACTCTGAAACCCTGGGCAGATGCCCACTTCAACGGAGGCCATTACGTCTTCCAGCAGGACGTAGCCCCTTCACACACTGCCAAAACCGTTCAAGAGTGGTGCGAACTCTCGCTACCCGCCTTCATCGCAAAGGAAGAATGACCCGCGTCGTCACCCGATCTGAACCCGCTAGATTACGCGATCTGGGGCGAAATGCAGGCCAAAGTGTGTGCTACCGCACACCGAAGTTTGGATTCACTCAACGCCGATCTCAAGAAGTACTGGGACTCTCTCTCTCCGCAGTACTTGCGCGCATGCGTCGACCAGTACCAAGGCAGACTTCGTGCTGTCATTCGTGAACATGGAGGCCGATTCGAATGAACTTTATACACATCGTACATACCGGTGCTATGAAAAAACCTGCTAATTTTCATTTCATAGCTTTTATGAAAACCAAGATATGGATCAATATCCATGTTGCAATACTTCTTGCGCACCCTGTAATCAAGGTGATTGAGTACGGTATATGGACGATTAGAGAATGATGACGGAAGAAGGAACCTCCTCGCAGAAGGCCACTGCTTAACTCGGTACATGTTTTGCATATTTTGAATATTCTCGTTTTGTATTGACTGGAGAAAAAAAGAAGAAGACAGATGGCGAAAAGAAGTCTGATTGATACTCTTTTCGTTCTAACATTCTCTCACTTTCTCTATCTTTTTCTCCAACTATTTTTACCTGATTTCCCATACTTCCTGTCTTCCTTTTATTCTTTTCTTTTTGCATATTTAGGATTTTACTGATTTTTCCGTCACTTGTCTCGTTATCTCCTTTCTTGTGTATTTTCATATTTAATAGATCTCTACCCTGTTGTTATTTCGAACTTTTCTCTCTCTTTCTCCATCTCTCTCTCTATCTATTTTCTTTTTTTCTTCTTTTTTCTCTATTTCTTCTCTGCTATCTCTATCTCTCTCTCTCTTCTCTCATGCGAATTTCATTCTCCCGGCTTTATCTTTCTCGAAGCTTAGCTATATTGCATCCAATCTTTCGAGCTTCGCTCGTTTTCTTCTATTTTGTATAGTTTCGATGCCAAAGGAAGGCATCGCAAACGTTGTTAGAGGGGAACAAAAGGGTATGCAAGATTAGGAGAGGTCGAAAGAAATCATAGAGAAAACAAGTTTGGAATAAAATAAGGATTTAGAAATACTTGAAGAAAAAAAGAAGAAATGAAATAGGGCTAGGAAGAAAAGCATGCATGAAAAGAGAGAGAGAGACAGAGAGACAGAGAGAGAGACAGAGAGAGAAAGAGAGAAAGAAAGAGAGATACAGATAGAGACATATAGAGAGAGACAGAGACAGAGAGAGATAGAGAGAGAGAGAGAGAGAGAGAGAGAGAGGCAGGGAATTAGAAAGAAAGAGTGAGTAATAGAGAAAAGAGAGTGTGAACCACAGAAAGTAGAGATAAATCGAAATATATGTATGCATGTGTAGGTACTTGATATTTAGAGAAATAAAAATTCTGAAGAAGCGAACGATTCAGTCAACTGCCAAAAACTCTAAAAGAAGATTTCAGAGTAAGTCATCCTTCTGTTGCTTGTTTTCACTTCGTTTCTCCGGTTAAGTTTATTCTCCGAAATCTACCCATCTGTTTTATATCAACGGTTACCAGCCTCAACAAGAAAATCCGACTCGGTTCTGTTTCGGCATTCGGCCTATCAGAGTCCACGCCATGACCTCCCTGACTTGGCTTTTTGTACCAATGCTAATTATGTATTTACCAAAAAGAATCGTGATGAGAAACAATATCAACAGGGATCTGGGGAATAATTTTTTTTCGAATAGGGGATCGAATAGGGGATCGAATAAATCGAATTGACCCGTTGAAAATTACCGAGTATCTTCAGAACTAAATCAGTGTTCCAGAAAATTATAATAATTGTCTTTTAAAAAAGCCTTCAAAAAACCATAATTATAAAAGTTCTAATGACTTTGTTAAAAATTTCTTTATCTTCACTTATTCCAACTTCTGAGTGGAACGGACTCAAAGTTGTAAAGAAATGGAAAATGTAATCTATTAAGAACACTTGTTATGACATGGCTGATGTATTAATGAATAACACTTGTTATGACATGGCTGATGTATTAATGAATAACACTTGTTATGACATGGCTGATGTATTAATGAATAACACTTGTTATGACATGGCTGATGTATTAATGAATATGTTTTGAAGGTAAAAAAATCACCGGTTTTTTTTTCCAATTTTGTTCACTCGAATGTCAACGCAGTATAATGCATGGTTCTTCTCTGTTTGATAGAAAATCATATGACAATTCGAAGAAGACGTGAAAGTGAATGACTTTACTCGCGAAGATGACTTTAAAGTAAATGACTTTACTGGCGAAGATGACTTGAAAGTAAATGACTTTACTGGCGAAGATGACTTGAAAGTAAATGACTTTACTGGCGAAAATGACTCGAAAGTAAATGAGTTTACGGGCGAAAATGACTTGAAAGTAAATGACTTTACTGGCGAAAATGACTCGAAAGTGAATGAGTTTACTGGCGAAAATGACTTGAAAGTAAATGACTTTACTGGCGAAAATGACTCGAAAGTAAATGAGTTTACTGGCGAAAATGACTTGAAAGTAAATGACTTTACTGGCGTAAAACAGAAAAAAAACGATCTGAAAAACGGCTAAACCGATGAAAAAACAATGCCTTGAAAGGCTCAGAACCAACCACTTTTTGCTGCTCATTTTTTTCCCATGAATCGCAAGTTTTAAGTACACCTCAATGGTCGTTTTATTCCATATTATAAATTTAACATGATTATTTGAGCCAGTACGCTCGACTTAAGCCATTAAAAATGCGATAAAGAGACGGTAAAAGCAAAGAATACGGTCGAGGTCCTTGATGCTATACCAATCGGCAAATTGCGACGATAGTGATCGCAATAAATTTTTTTATGTTTTACCTTCATCAATAAAAACACTTTCTTTGAAGTAGAATAATTCTTCTGGTAAGGGGCAAGAGATCATTATCAATATTGATAATTAACCATTACGAAACAGAAGGCTACAGGTTACTCAAATCTGCATTTCAAAGCCTTTCGCCCCAGAATTGGTCGAAAGGCTCAAACCCATGATTTTAACTGGATCGATAACGGCCCATGAAAATCGATTAACATTTTCCACACTTGTGCGAGTATTATGAGAAATTATGCAAAACGGTTACACAGAATTTCAGCTGAAAGCTAGGTCATAGTTTTCACAACATTAGCATATGGAGAAGAAGCCCTTCTGATTTCATATTTCAAATCAAACTCGCAGCGCTGATTCGGATATTAATGTTCTCTTTGCTTATCTATCTACGTTTTACCCATCTTCATCACTTATTCTTCTCAGCCGTTATCGATCCAGCGAAATTAAAACAATTACAAAACCAATTTTATAGAACCATCATAGAGCGTCTCAAAAAAAGAATACTTAACACTAAAACAGAACCACTCTAAAAATCCATTCAAGGATTGGAACGAAAAAGAGTTTATATAAACGTCAAAAAAGAAAACTGAAAGATTTTGAAGTGAGAATGCATATTCTGAAGCCGTGAAAAAAGTAGCGAAATTCACCTAAATGATTCATATTCCCAGTGCATCTTTTTCGCAAACTCCATTTTTGTCTGCACTTTTCTTCTCTGAAGAAAATCGGAGAATTCCACCTTTTTCTTTTTTTCTCTCCCTTCTCTACTTGAACCATTCAAAGCATCTTCCCTGTTGCGAAGGCGTTGAGAACTCTACACTTATTTCATGTTTCTATCCTACCTTTTGCTTCTCCGTCATCTCTTTCTCTTTTTCTGAAACCATCCCGGTTTTTTTCTCATTATCTCCCTTTCCTTTTTCTCTTCCTTTTACTTACACACTCTCTCTCATTGACAATTGATTGAACTATCGCACAGAAAAAAGCTAGTCCACCGGTCAGGATCGAACCCAGCCATGTCAACTCAAACCGGGAGCGCGCGTTACCATTAGACCACGGGGACACATTGCTATTCCGTGCGATAGTGTCACTGCCTTCAAACTGTGTAAATTAGAATTTGAAGACTCTCTCTCTCATTATTTATCTCTTTTTATGTTGCTCTCTTGATCTCTCTTTTTACTCTCTACTTTTATCTTTATTTATTTCTCTTCGTCTCAAAACTGTTTAACACTATAATAATGTTTACTCTTTTATTTGGAAAACTTCACTCTTTTTTCTCCTAGTATTTTGATTTCTAATTGGTTTGAGGACGGTTTTACTCACACAAAAATCCAGGAAAATATTCGTTCGCTTTGAAGAGTCGAAAAAAACTTGAATGGTTAGCACGAAAATGGGCACGAGCGCGCCAAATGCGGTTATTCTTCCTTCATTTCACGTTTGCGTCAAAGAACAAACCGCAAAGAAGCAGCTTTAGCAAGTCGAAGCCCACACAAAACTGAGAAATTTTTTTTGTTGAAAAAAAAATTCAGAAAAGGAAAAAAAGGCCAGAATTTTCCTTTGCAGACGGTAACAGCGAAGAAGTCATTGAGATACGTGACGTGAGGATTTACAATTCTTGTAACACGATACTCTTTTCAGGCATTGCAACTCTGTTGTCAAATTTGGAAGCAGTCGATGTACTTTCCATATCTCTCTCTATCGTTACCTCTCTAATTCTCTCTCTCTCTCTCTCTCTCTCTCTCTCTCTCTCTCTCTCTCTCTCTCTCTCTATCTTTACCTCTTTTTTGCTTTGTTGTTACTCTTTTACTCACTTTTTCTTTCTTTCAGTCCCCCTTCGGTTTAACGCAGCGGCTTCCGGTAGAACCGGAAAGACCGAAGCTCTGTGGTCCAAATCTCAATCAATTACACGAGCATTGATAATCATACACAAAACTTTTAGTAAACCCAGAAAGTTCAGCAGAAAATTACTAGATAAATTTTCAAACGTGCCTGTATAAAACCCCCTTATAGACAGCGATTGAAGTTATTAAGAAGCTTGAGCCTTAGAAAACGTCGACTGACAAACGATTTGATGCTACTTAGTACAGCATGACATAAACATCCCTATTGGCGAGATCCTTTCTCTTGCTCCGAAAAGTAGATTCACCCGTTGTCATACATGGAAACTTCGTATGCCTATTTTTCATTTAAATCGATTTCAATCATTATTTCGGTATAGGATAATTAGAGAGTGGAATTATCTTCCTGTTTTTTTTATACATAGCTTATCAGTTCCCTAGGCCAGGAAGTTCTTAAATGATTTGAATTTTTGATTTTTTTCATCAGTTGTTTAATTATTAGGAGCCCAGTTGCTACTTCTTATTTTGCCATTGTAAATTATATTTATTTTCGATTTTTACTGTGAACTCAATTGTATAATCATGTAACGATGACAATAAAGTTATTATTATTATTTTTGTTGATCCCATGTCAAAATGTTCATTTATTTTATGCTAGTTTAACTAAAACTTAACTTAAATGACAGTTCAGGAGTAAACCAAACAGTCTGAACAAAAAAACCCAATTTTCTCTTCGAAATCCTTATTCATTCAAATTTAGTGCGTTTTGAAAATACCATATCTGCAGAGGAATATTAAAATCTCTAATTACAACAGAATATTTAAGTGGAAAACTTCATCACAAGTGTTAAAAAAATAGTTAGACAATTAGGAAAACTATGGAAAAAAGAAAGGAATAAAATAACGTAAACTAGAAATAGAAGAGGTTGAAAGAGAGAAATGAATAGAAAAGGAGAAAGAGCAACAGAGAAGAAAATAATGAAGAAAAAAAGAGATAGAGAAAGAGCGAGGCAAGAAGAATTACAAGAAGAGATGGAAAGAAAAGGAAAGGGAGTTCAGAATAAGCAGGGTTTCCTTCTACTCGAAGTAAAAGAGCTTCCAAATCACAGACAGATAGGATGGGGAGACGCATCAACTCTGGGAAGAACACTGTGGTTTCGGTCTGAAGAGGCGAACAATATAAGATAGGAAAACGAGAGAAAAAGAGTAGGGAGATGATTTGAAGATAAAAAAAGAAAATGAGGAGAAAATCGAGAAAATCATAATGAAAAGCAGAAGGAAAGTAAAAGAAAAAAAGATAAAAGAGTTAAAAGGGATATGGGAGAGGAGAGGCTGAGAAATGTTGTGAAGAAAAATCATTCTTTCACCTTCCCTGCCTTTGAGAGGGTCGCATCTGCTCCCCTCTTTTAAAAAAAAAATTTCCCCGTGAAACCATCAGTCCCTTCATCTCCACATCATGACTTCACTTCAATCTACTCAAGTTTTCGACTCCTCGTCCTTCTGCTCCTTCTACTCTAATTTCTTAAGAACTCGTGTTGGCTCCCAAGATCCCGCATCAAATAAATTTCTGCTCGTCAGAGAAAAGACCGTCTTTTTATGTGGTATAACTGAACACGCAAATGCGACAGTCCTCCTTTGTGAATATTCAAGATCTATTTGCAAGGAATAAAATTTATCTAAATATACATATAATAGTACAATGAGAAAAGAGAGACCAAGCATCAAAAATGGAAGGAAGTGGAGAATAAAGAGAAGAAAGATCAGAGTTAGTACAGAAGCGAAAGAGAAACAAAAGCTATAGAGAAGGAGAAATAAAGTAAGATATAAAACTAGAATGAAAATAGAGAAAAAACTAAGATAAAGAGCATTGAATACCAAGATAACATATAGAGAACAATTCAAAAAAAATGAAGAGAGGAAAACAACTGGAAAAAATATAAAAGCGGTATATAGGCCACAAAAAAATACAGTGAGAATGGAGGAAGGGAAAAGCACCGAAATAGCAGACGGGAGTGAACACATCTGTGGTGCCTATTCTAGAACACAGCTGAAACGAAGATTAAGAGCATCCATCGATAGATGTTTGCTTCCTAATCGAAGGCACAAAAACCATAAGCGACACCAATCATGTTTTATTCGGGCACCAAGCACTATATGATAGTTTGAAAAGGGTGGTAACGAGAGGGGTGCAAAAGATTCTTCCAATGGCGAACAAAACTATTTTACATTCTTCAAAGAAAAAAATTGGTACATATCTTTCTGCAAGGATTCAAAAAAGGCATGGGATTGAGATAACCGAGCAGGATCTATTTGTAGTCGATTATAAAATCTATAGCAAAATTCATCGAGCTTTTTCCATTTAGCTTGCCAACTTCTCATTGAGTGGGCGAACTGTTTGAGAAGGTTTTTTTTTGCACCCTCTCGTTTTTCAAAACTTTCTTTGTTCGTCAATAATGCTCAGTTACACATTATTTCAAAATATAATGCTTTGTTCTTAGCAAAATGAAGACGTTTCTCAGTGCATCTTTTTGTTCATTTCGGACTCCTCCCAAAAAAAAGAAGAGAGACAAAAGAGAGTCGAAAGGGAGAATTCCTCCTTATAACCCTAGGGAAATAGGGAAGCGAGAAATGTTCTTCTTCGAAATGGCATATAAATAAAGGGAGAGAGAGATAAAGAAAAAGAGAGATTGAGGAAAAGAGAAACTGAGAAAGAGTTAGAACAGCAAGGTGAAAAGAGCAAGAGAGAAGAAGAAAGAAACAGAGAGTAAGATAAAAAAGAAAGAGAAAGAGAGAAAGAGAGAAAGAGAGAAAGAGAGAAAGATAGAAAGAGAGAAAGAGAGAAAGAGAGAAAGAGATAAAGAGATAAAGAGAGAAAGAGAGAAAGAGAGAAAGAGAGAATGAGAGAAATAGAGAGAAAGAGAGAAAGAGAGAGCGAGAACACGAGAGAAAATAAACATTGTAGTTGTGCGAAGATATCGCAGAAAACAAAGAGCAAACGAAAACGAGAAAGAGTTGGGAACAAAAAGCTAGAATCACTTGGAACTTATGAAAATGAGCTTGTAACAATCTTCTTCACTCTCGAAACTAAAATAGTACCCGAAAAGACCGTAGTGACAGAGTAGCTCTCGATATGTGACTTCAGGCTGGATAAATTCTGAACAATTTATTAATCATGGATTTACCCCGCCGATATTTATATGAGTATCATCATGAGTTTCAAAATATACTGGAGATTCGCCCTTTAAATGATGAAGGCTGTAAGAGAAGCCGCTCTAAACTCTACCAAGCCAGGCGCATGGTGGAGCGGAGACATGGTGGTGGACGTTCAAAGTGAGAAAGCGCCTATGAGGCAACATCCGAGACCGAAGTATATTGATCTACGAAGGTTTCAATTCATAGAGAGAGATGCCAAAAAAGTTGTAGCGAAGTCACAATTCGTAGTAGGGAGCAATATCAACAGCAAGCTGAGAAAGGTAGATTGTTTTTGAATATGCGAAGCCAGGGTGTGAACAGCGAAGAACCCAAAAAAATAATCAAAAATCAGCACGGCATCTGGAATCTCTGCGATACTAAATCGGCTTTTCTTTTTTTCCTCAATCATTGAAGACTCGACGTCTGATTAACTCGACGTCTGATTAACTCGACGTCTGATCAACTCGACGTCTGATTAACTCGACGTCTGATTAACTCTACGTCTGATTAACTCGACGTCTGATTAACTCGACGTCTGATCAACTCGACGTCTGATTAACTCGACGTCTGATTAACTCGACGTCTGATTAACTCGACGTCTGATCAACTCGACGTCTGATCAACTCGACGTCTGATTAACTCGACGTCTGATTAACTCGACGTCTGATTAACTCGACGTCTGATTAACTCGACGTCTGAATAACTCGACGTCTGATTAACTCGACGTCTGATTAACTCGACGTCTGATCAACTCGACGTCTGATTAACTCGACGTCTGATTAACTCGACGTCTGATTAACTCGACGTCTGATTAACTCGACGTCTAATCAACTCGACGTCTGATTAACTTGAAGTCTGATTAACTCGACGTCTGATTAACTCGACATCTGATTAACTCGACGTCTGATTAACTCGACGTCTGATCAACTCGACGTCTGATTAGCTCGACGTCTGATCAACTCGACGTCTGATTAACTCGACGTCTGATTAACTCGACGTCTGATTAACTCGACGTCTGATCAACTCGACGTCTGATTAACTTGAAGTCTGATTAACTCGACGTCTGATTAACTCGACGTCTGATTAACTCGACATCTGATTAACTCGACGTCTGATTAACTCGACGTCTGATCAACTCGACGTCTGATAACTCGACGTCTGATCAACTCGACGTCTGATTAACTCGACGTCTGATTAACTCGACGTCTGATTAACTCGACGTCTGATCAACTCGACGTCTGATTAACTCAACGTCTGATTAACTCGACGTCTGATTAACTCGACGTCTGATTAACTCGACGTCTGATTAACTCGACGTCTGATTAACTCGACGTCTGATTAACTCGACGTCTGATCAACTCGACGTCTGAATAACTCGACGTCTGATCAACTCGACGTCTGATTAACTCGACGTCTGATTAACTCGACGTCTGATTAACTCGACGTCTGATTAACTCGACGTCTGATCAACTCGACGTCTGATTAACTCGACGTCTGATCAACTCGACGTCTGATTAACTCGACGTCTGATTAACTCGACGTCTGATTAACTCGACGTCTGATCAACTCGACGTCTGATCAACTCGACGTCTGATTAACTCAACGTCTGATTAACTCGACGTCTGATTAACTCGACGTCTGATTAACTCGACGTCTGATCAACTCGACGTCTGATTAACTCGACGTCTTGATTAACTCAACGTCTGATTAACTCGACGTCTGATTAACTCGACGTCTGATTAACTCGACGTCTGGTTAACTCGACGTCTGATTAACTCGACGTCTGATTAACTCGACGTCTGATTAACTCGACGTCTGATTAACTCGACGTCTGATTAACACTCGACGTCTGATTAACTCGACGTCTGATTTTATGAGTTTTTGAAAAGATTTTTTAAATGTTGGCCTAGAGCCGAAATCCTTTTTTTCCTAAAGCCACGGAAAACCGCTTATTTGGAGCACATTAGTAGAATTCAGGATCGTCTTTTTTTCTCATTCTGAAGCTTTTCAAAATATTTTTCAAACTAGCGTTCCCTTTGAGGACGCTCATCACTTTTTGTTAGCCAAATGACTTTGGTAGCCTGAACTTTCCTGCTCTCCTGTTTTCTTGCTTCCTTCTGCTTCTTGTCTCAGGCAACTTTCTCGCATTCGTGTTCTTATTTCCCTTATCCCTGCCTTTGTTAATTTGCTAGGTTCGATCCTGCTATGTGGACAAGACTACCCATCTTCAGTTTTCAGTCTCATCAGAATAACACATAACACAACATCGCATCCATTCCCACTAGTGATGCCTCGTTTAAGGACGGTTATGTATTCGAGTACCCTTTCAGTAAGAGTAATAAACACGTAGAACAGCCTCTCTTGCGAATTCCTGAATTCCTGAAAAAACTGTTTCTGTTAGAAGCAGTTTTGAGCGAATCACACGTCAAATGTCATGAAAATTCGATAAAATTTAGAGTAGAATTGCTTTAAATTGTTTGCATTATTTCGGTTTGCTCTATTTCTCACTTATAAAAGTGAAATGCCTGTGTTAAACAAAACTGCAATTAAACATATTGTATTCGATTGCTTTTTACACATTGTGCGATGAAATTTATATTATAACCGTGCGATACTTTTTCTTTCTTCTTCTTCTTCTTCTTCTTCTTCTTCTTCTTTCTTCTTCTTTCTTCTTCTTCTTCTTCTTCTCTTCTTCTTCTTCTTCTTCTTCTTCTTCTTCTTCTTCTTCTTCTTCTTCTTCTTCTTCTTCTTCTCTTCTTCTTCTTCTTCTTCTTCTTCTTCTTCTTCTTCTTCTTCTTCTTCTTCTTCTTCTTCTCTCTTCTTCTTCTTTTCTTCTTCTTCTTCTTCTTCTTCTTCTTCTTCTTCTTCTTCTTCTTCTTCTTCTTCTTCTTCTTCTCTTCTTCTTCTTCTTCTTCTTCTCTTCTTTTCTTCTTCTTCTTCTTCTTCTTCTTCTTCTTCTTCTTCTTTCTTCTTCTTCTTCTTCTTCTTCTTCTTCTTCTTCTTCTTCTTCTTCTTCTTCTCTTCTTCTTCTTCTTTCTTCTCTTCTTCTTCTTTTCTTCTTCTTCTTCTTTTCTTCTTCTTTCTTCTTCTTCTCTTTCTTCTTCCTTTTCTTCTTCTTCTTCTTCTTCTTCTTCTTCTTCTTTCTTCTTCTTCTTCTTCTTCTTCTTCTTCTTCTTCTTCTTCTTCTTCTTCTTTCTCTTCTTCTTCTTCTCTTCTTCTTCTTCTTCTTCTTTTCTTCTTCTTCTTCTTCTTCTTCTTCTTCTTCTTCTTCTTCTTCTTCTTCTTCTTCTTCTTCTTCTTCTTTCTTCTTCTTCTTCTTCTTCTTCTTCTCTTCTTCTTCTCTTCTTCTTTTCTTCTTCTCTTCTTCTTCTTCTTCTTCTTCTTCTCTTCTTCTTCTTCTTCTTCTTCTTCTTCTTCTTCTTCTTTTCTTTTCTTCTCTTCTTCTTCTTCTTCTTCTTCTTCTCTTCTTCTTCTTCTTCTTCTTCTTCTTCTTCTTCTTCTTCTTCTTCTTCTTCTTCTTCTTCTTCTTCTTCTCTTCTTCTTCTTCTTCTTCTTCTTCTTCTTCTTCTTCTTCTTCTTCTTCTTCTTCTTCTTCTTCTTTCTTCTTCTTCTTCTTCTTCTTCTTCTTCTTCTTTCCTTCTTCTTCTTCTTCTTCTCTTCTTCTTTTCTTTTCTTCTTTCTTCTTCTTCTTCTTCTTCTTCTTCTTCTTCTTCTTCTTTCTTCTCTTCTTCTTTTCTTCTTCTTCTTCTTCTTCTTCTTCTTCTTCTTCTTCTTCTTCTTTCTTCTTCTTCTTCTTCTTTCTTCTTCTTCTTCTTCTTCTTCTTCTTCTTCTTCTTCTTCTTCTTCTTCTTCTTCTTCTTCTTCTTCTTCTTCTTCTTCTTCTTCTTCTTCTTCTTCTTCTTCCTAGCGTTGTCCCGCGATGGCAGGGTCCGCTTTGTGGATCTTCTTTCTCCACTTGTCACGATCGAAGGCATCTTTCGGGCTTAGTTGACTGGCTTTAAAGTCAGCATTGATGATGTCTGTGCCATCGCTGCTTCGGTCGCCCCTCTCGGTCGCCGGCCGTCCACTTCGAGATTGTAGGCTGTGCTAGCTACAGTTTCCGGTGATGCTCTGGTGACATGGCCGAACCATCTCAGCCGATTTTCGCGCATCTTCTCGTCGATGGGGGTGACGCCAAAATCACCTCCTTATGGTCTCATTGGTAGGTGCTCGCGGAGAGAGATTCCCATGATCCAACGGATCATGCGCATTTCCAGAGTTTGTAGACGTCGCACAACTGTTCTCGTAGTTGGCCAGCACTCGGTTCCATACAAAGCTACGGGGCGCACTACTGTCAATATATCTTTGATTTGAGGCGCAGAGGCATCTTTCGGTCGCATAGTACGCCTGTGAGATCTCTCCATGCCATCCATGCTCCGTTGACACGTGGACAGCACGTCAGAGACGATGCCTCCGCTGGTCTGGATGTTCCATCAAAGGTAGCGAAATCAGGTGGACTTCGTCAATTCTTCGCCGTTCACCTTGATGGTGTCTTCGGATGGTATTGTTTCCAAGTACTCCGTCTTTGAGGTAGACCGTAGTCCAAACTGACTGAGTCGGCTGCTCCAAGCCTGCACTTTTTGCTGAAGCTCCTCTCTCGTTTTAGCTGCCAGGAACACGTCATCCGCGTACAGGATGGTCCATGCAAGGTCACCCTGTAGGTCACGAGTAATAGTGTCCATGACAAGAATGAAGAGGAATGGCGATAGCGCTGATCCTTGATGTACGCCCACACTCCCTGGTAAACTATCCGAGATTCGACGGGACACCTAAAGTTGCTCGTGGCATCTACGTAGAGTAGCCGAACCCAATCAATTAGAAGTTCAGGCACTTCGTGGTCCCTAAGGGCGTACATGATGAGCTCGTGTGGTACACGGTCAAATGCTTTCTCTAGATCGAGAAAAGCGAGATGAAGTGGTTGCTGCTTCTTCCTGTGTTTCTCCATCAGCTGGCGAGCAGTGAAAACAGCGTCTGAAGTGCATGTTCCTTTGACGAATCCACATTGGTTGCGTTGGAGCTTGACGATTTCTCGCAAGCGCTGCTCGAGGACACGTTCGAAAATTTTCATTGTATGGCAAAGAAGGCGTATCGGTCGATAATTCGAACAGTTCGCTGGATCTCCTTTGTTCTTGAAAATCGGGACCGTGACACTTGTCAACCAATCTGCGGGTGCTCGACCAGTTTCCACTATCGCGTTGAATAAGTCTGTAAGCCAGGGGATCGCGGAGTCTCGTAGTTCCTTGAGCTTCCATAAGTCGGCTGGTAGCTCGTCTGGACCTGTGGCTTTGGAACTCTTCATAGCGCAAACGGCTTTCGAGACTTCGGCAAAAGTGATGCGGGAGACTGCGCCAGCTAATTTCGGACCTTCTGGAACATCCGGTGTGGGAATTCTACATTTGAAATCTCTTCGAAGTGCTGTTGCCAGCGTCGGAGGATCTCTGTATTATTCTGCAGCCTTCGCCCGTCTTTCGTCTTGACACATTTGTAGTGCTCGATGTCAAGAGTCGCCTTTTTCCTCGCTTTCGCTAGCCGATATATGGTCTTCTCTCCTTCCTTTGTGTCCAAGCGTTCGTAGAGTTCACGATAATGTTCAGAGCGTGCGGAGGCTTGCTTCTTTTTTCGCAGCCTTGTACTCCTCCCAGTTCTCGTCTGTCTTCTCGATGAACCATTTCTTGTAAGCCGCTTTCTTTGCTCGAACTGCATGCTGCACTTCGTCTGTCCAAAGTCATGTCTGCTTGTCGATTCTTCGGCGTCCAGGTTTCGTCGTTCCTAGACTCTTCTCGCGTTGGCGGTTGCAGAATCTCGAAGCGAGGCCCATGTTCTGTTTTATGTCTTCCGGGTCGATTTCAGGGAAGGTTAAACCAGTGACGACGGCTGATTTATATTCCTGAAGCTTCCACCATTCGATGGTTGCCGGGCAGTTACTTGTACTCTCTTCTTCACGTTGACACGCAGGTCAGTTATGACCAGCTTGTGTTGAGGGCGAGACATTCGGACGGAATCACCTTCGTGTCGATCACTGCCGGGAAGTCTCGTTTTCTTTTTCTTTCTTCTTCATATTATATAATTTGTATTGTACAGTAAAAAGAAGTTGAAAGAAATATGTGCATTGTCGTGGCGGAAGTGAGACGCAAGTTTTTTCGTTTTTTGTTTTATTCAATTCTTTATTCCGCTTGAAACAAAACATATGTTGAGTGACAAAACAGATTGATACTGTCACAAAAAAGTGAACTCAGTGAAGGTGATGATAAGTGAGATGGTCACTTTCCATAAGTGAGATGGTCACTTTCCATAAGTGAGATGGTCACTTTCCATAAGTGAGATGGTCACTTTCCATCACCCTTCAGTCGTAACTGTGTTATGGAGTGTTAATATTCGCGAAAACATAATGAAACATAACGACATCCCGTTTTTTCGAATTGCGTGAACGTCTTGTTCTCATCTTAAAATTGTATGAATAATGGTCTCAAATGGAATAGCGCTTTAAATGCACACGGTGTACGGTATTCCTGGACCTTTTTTATGCGATTGCCAAAAAGCGTGTTGATGTCAGCGATGAAATTCTTTTTGCTTTTCGACTTGTTTTTCTTTTTTTTTAAAACTTACAGTCAAATTTATACTATTGTTTCTGATTCAAAACTTTGAATTGCGCAGTTTTATATTGTTTTTCGAAAACTGTATCAATCCCATTCGACGCTTGTTTTTTATCGGCACTACTGCAGTTTAAGTGGCAGCGCTACTTACACTTTAAACGCTACGGTTTCAAAATTTCTTTATAGATGTTCATTTTAAGCATCAAGGACTCCGGTTCCTCAACAAAAAAATTTTCCAAAAACAATTTTTGGGCTCAACTGCAGTTTCAGTCACCCCCAAAGTGAAAAAAGGTTTTACAGCAAACAAACACACTAAAAAGAGAGGGGGAGAGGGGAATTTCCGCCTCTCGTTGCTTCTTTCGAAACTACGATTTTAAAAAAAGTCAAAAAAGCCAGAAAAATATCATCGCTTTTGGGCAATCGCCCAAAAAGGTCCAGAATACCGTAAACCGTGTGCATTTAAAGCGCTATTCCATTTGAGACCATTATTCATACAATTTTTAGATAAGAACGTGTTTCGCAGCGTAAGACGGCAGAATTTTCTCTTATTGTATGCTGTCTCTTCGTGATATCTTAACTCTCATTCTTCTCTGCTTGTTTGCTACCACCTCGGGCTCTCTTCAGACTTACCTGCTTTTTTCGTTTTTGTACAAGCTTTGTACAAGTTACCTGTTCACAAACTCAGGAAAAAGCTTTTCAGTTACTTTTCATGTGTTTCGCTTAGGCTCAGGAAAGGTTGCGCTAGCGACGGCCGTACGGCTGAGGAATGAGACCTTTATGAGAGATGATAATTACATGTTTTCAGTTTTTGGCATCTTGTGAAATTTCAAAGACGCAGACCACAATTAGGTTTCCGGCAGGGCCGAAATACGATACAGAGTAATTACTCGAGTAACTTGAAGATCTTCAAAGTAAGAAGAATGAGTTGTGATAAAGCAGATTTAAAAAAAAACCCTTTACACTTGGATATAATAATTAGCACGAATGTCAGCTTCATAATATAAAAATTCTAATGGTTTGCTATCATATCGACTACTCGAGTTCTGCGTTCTGAATAACAGTTTTTTTTGATATTATTGACAAAGCTGGTGGGAATTTGGTTCAATGCTCGTCTGACACACAATACTCGCTTACAAGACACTGTTCGAAACTGAGGAGTGTGAACTAAGAATAGGATGGAAGAGGCAAGCTGGCTAAGATAATCTGAGACAAACTAGTCAATGCAAACCTAACTAGGAAATAGAAACTGAATCATGTTAGCTTTGTCCAGGAGTTCCAGCCTTAACTTATTACAATCAAAACGAGACATTCGATTGTCAAAGTTAAAACTTTGAGCGTTTTCAGCTTTTCAAAGTGAGTTTATAGGATATTGAAACGTTTTTGCAGAATTGAAAGACGAACGAATGATAAAGTGCTCGCGAAAACGTCTGTGGAAGTTTTTTGAAAGAGGGTCGATCCGGCGACCCTTTGCCTATTTGGCTAAAACTCATAACTCGTCGATATCTCATCGCGTGAAATATATCATCATCGCGTACTTTTTCAATCTTTCAAACACGCGCAAGGTATCACGGTTCTAAGGGCGAATGTAAGTTGGTCGATTTCCAATTTCTTCTATAACCCGGGCGAGCCTCTCACTTGAGAGAGATCTGCCACACTATCATCTTGGTCTTCCGGGACATCTTCGACGTCTGAGAGATCCGTTTCATCCTCTTCTTCATCTTGCATGGAATCCGCTAGAGACTGGAACAAATATTTTGATTGTCTTTTCAATATTATGAATATTAGAAGAGAGAGAACGCCCTGAGCCTAGTTTGAAAATAGCAGAACGAGCCTGCAGGAACTTTGCTTTTCAGAGAAACAAAAACGTAAAAAAATCGTGAAGCTTATTTTTAAATGAATTTTTATTAGCTGGCCAGGGATATTATGTGTAGTTCTAAATGGGGAGATGTACGTATCCGCCAGGGGTTAAATGCTTACCATACATGTTCACGCCGAGAATGATCTACATACTCTTCTTCATCCGTTCTATTTTACTTTTCCTCTACTTCTCTTTTCACTCTTTTGAACTCTTCCCATTCCTTTTTCAACTCGCTCGGCGCGTACAAACATGCACTTATGATTCTCATTCTATAATTTCAGCAATTGGCTAACGAAGTGAATATCACTAATTTGTTTGCATATCGAAACGTCTTCCATTCGCTCTTGTTCATGCACTTTAGTCAGTCAATTTCATTGAGTTTTATCTTGTTCTGTTGTCATCTTTTTTACGCCGTTCAAAGTCGGAATGGGGTTTGGTGTTCGACTTTTCGCAGGAAACACTTGTCTTAAGTTTTCTCAGGAACCTAGTACCAAGCATGTTTTTAAAAAAATTTGGTCGTAAAGTGTTTGATGAAAAAAATTGCATTCAATAAACGTACCTGTTTTTCGACTTCAAATTCAAAATTATATGGCAACAGTTAGAAGGAATAGTCTGATTAGTTCAGAAAGCAGATTTTTTAGATTATTTTGAACTGAAAAAAATATTATTCAAAATTTTTTTAGAAATCATATTCGTTTCCCCCGAAAACGCATGCATATCTCACAGAGAGAACAAAAATAATCAGAGAAAACTTTTGCCTTTGTGCGACAAAATTATTAACTGAAATTATTTGACATAATTACACTAGTTTTCGGAATGAATCGACGTTTTCGAAAATTGCACCTGATTAGCTGTAACAGTCTACCGTAGTTCAAAACTGCCCTAGCATCTTACATCGACCGAGGTCAAAGCTGGGAAAAAGAATACGAACGTGTTAGAAGGGACAACCATGCCCCGTGAAGTGTGTCGATT
>CAXKTG010000303.1:0-17369 GCA_964056735.1 Allodiplogaster pararmata
TCTATCTGTCAAGAGAAGTTGTATGCCAAATAAGTATTCGCTCATTAACTTACTCTGTCATGTATCTTCAGCTTCTTTCGAAAAGTTTGGAAGAAAGCCACAGTTTATGGTTTACTTGGATTATAACTGTAGTTTTGGAAGACTGTAGAGATATGGGATGGAATGAAGCTTCTGCTCCAGATATGCCCACCTCACAAATGCAATCTGAAAAGCTTCTTGGAAAAAGTGTTTGCTTGCTCTCATTAAACTAGATTTATTTTTTTCTTCATATTATTGTAAGTCAAATCTTTCATTTTCTCTTGTATGTATACTATGTCAAAAATACACCTATAAGAAGTAGTAGGCAAAAATTTGAAAAATTTGTTATTGAAGTGAAATATTCTGAATTCTGTTTCGAAAAATGCGATTTGAAATTTTTTTAAACACGAGATTTCCATAAATGTGTGGACGATTTTTCTTGAATTATTGAGAATAACTTTTGCTTTGATTGTTATTTAAAACGTTGCCCTGCGCAGTGCTTAGTTTTCTTGTGGGTTCAAACACATTCAACGTTCCAAGCTCATTTATCATTCGTCAAAAACAAGGAGTTTGTTCACAACAGTTTTGAACCATAAAAAAACGAAACGCCATTCTTCGATTAAGCTAACTGATAATATCAGTTCACTGAATGCTTTTGAGAAAAGAAAAATGGGCTCAGATTTTCAGCTGATCGCTCAAACATGATTGTGCATAGTTCTACTGACAATGCAACACAACTGCGGCTTAAATTTATTTTTTTTTTAAAAATCAGACTGGGTCTCAACTTTGTCAAAAGATAGCAAAGTTGTCTACACAGGATCATCCGTAATCTCCATCTGAGATCTCTTAAGATATCAGAAAAAGCATACGGTTATCGAAACAGGTGCCGTGATGAGTGAAATTCTATTGTATGCATAATCAAACATAGAAACTGAGCTCAACTTATTTCGAGAGTATTATCAGAGCTGATTTTAGTTTTCACCTTAAATTCAACAATATTTCGTCCTCAAACGAAAAAAAATATTTCGAAAAACAATAACCATTGAATTTGAAAATAACCATTGAATATAAAAAGTTCAGTTATTCAAAGAGAATATTCATTGAATTAGTGATAATGATTATTTTAAAAAACCAAATTTATGAAAGATCTGAAAGTTACAACCTTACATGTTTTAGTTAGAACTCAACCATAGTTATGAGTTTTTTCTGATATCGAGAAAACTTTATCTCAATTTGAGTTAATAATAGAAGATTTTCTCAAGAAGTCCCTCGGTGAAATGCTAGATGAAATACAACAATAGGCGTTAATGGAAAAAATAATAGTAAGAAATATTGAATTATAAACCGAGAATTCAAGTGAAATTCAGAGACCAAAGTGAAGTTATGAAAAGGGGTTCTAGAGTTCAAGAGAGTACGTTCAAGTCAGAGCACACAGCAGATTGAAATTAGATCAGTTGCAGGTTACTGTAGGAGATGAAAACTCAAGCTTAAGAGAGAAAAACTTTCTGACAAGCTTGAGTGGAAGATATGTTGATCAGCTCCAACTCGAATAGATGACGAGAATCAAGGAAATGGGTCTTCGTTGTACTCCGCGAGCGCTCTGAAATAGACATACTCTTAAACCGGATAGACACGTATAAACAACAAATCGTTAGTATTCGAGATGAGATTAGATAAGGGGTGACTTTTTTCGAGTACACAAACTATTTAATTACGTTTATCTTAAGTGAATCTTTTACCAAGTACCCTTTTCTTCATACTGAGTCTTCTTTTTAGCGCTTGAATGCGACTCGCAACAGGGTACGCCTTTCATGAGAGGACGGATTATTTTGGTAGATTTAGAGGCTGCGCCTTGGTTCACTGCTCTAGTGTTTATGATATTTTTAAAGAGAGTCACATTAGTGCCAGCAGTACTATTTTTTTAAAACTTCTTCAGTTAGGGTGAGTTGGTGGTAAGGAGGGGACAAGCTTAGAATATTTTATACAATAGTGTTGCAAACTACCATTTTGCCGCAGCCGGGTTAGTTGGATATCATACCCGGGTCGGGTTAGTTGGATATCATACCCGGGTCGGGTTAGTTGGATATCATACCCGGGTCGGGTTAGTTGGATATCATACCCGGGTCGGGTTAGTTGGATATCATACCCGGGTCGCAAACAAATTTTACGGTACACAAGAAAGAATAAGATCACGGACTTTGTAACAGCCGCAGCAGCCATCTGTGGGTCGTAGTGGGTATTGCGGTTGGCCTTGTCTTCGTAATTTCCGAGAGCTCGGTTGTTTTGAAACCAAGTACACACCTGGGATAAAACTAGGTTTAACTCTTTCAAAAAAACCAAATCTTATGATAAGAACTTTTGTGTAGGGAACTGAGCAGAAGTGTAGTAAATTAGATAACTTAAATGTGAAAAAAAACTAGGAAGATACTTTAAAGAAGAAGCCTAGAAATGTTGAAATAGCGGTTATGACTTGAAAGGAACAGTTAAGACTATGCGGTAGAAAATGAATCTTTCACCGCACTCAAACAAGATGTGAGTGTGAGAGAGTCCAACCTGCTTGGGAGTGATTCCTATCCCTTGAGCCAGCCGTTCTGTCTCCTTCCCTCTGATGTAATTCGTCAAGGCAAACACGGATTGCAAAGCTTTCCGCTGCTTTCTACTGTACGTCCTCGGATAATCCCTCTTCTTCTTCTTCGTCACATCTGCAATTTTTATATATGAAGTGTGATGTCAAGTTAGGAATCATTTGTTACAACACCTACTTATTAGAATCGAGAAAAAAGGGTTAGAATTGAATGGGGGGATTAAGTATGAGACTGGAACTGATTATTAAAATAATATTGCCAATTCAGATAAATATACTTTTTTTAAAGATAAAATTTGCTGTAGAGGAAATATGAATATACGAAGAAAAACTTCTCAACGCGAACCTACGATGTTTTCAGATATTACCTGTATGTGGATCTTCTGGGGAAAGGCAGTTCAAATCGAAATCCTTCTTGACGCTGAAGCATCCGTTTTTGGTGGAGTGAAATACTTCGGGGAAGGCTTGGGGGTTGTCAGACGGGATGCCGTTTAGCGGAAGACTATATGGAGGCTGATAGACGGTCCTGTTCCACTGGGGATAGCCGTTGAGAGACTGAGGCGGCTTCGATATAGGCTGGTTGCCGTTGATTCCACTACCACGAGAGAAGGCTGTCGAGGGTTGCGAAGAGAGAGCCATTCCGAAGTAAGAAGAGCTTTGGGCGTTAGGTTGTGAACCCGTCGTTATCATCGAATTGCAACAGAAGTAGGGACAATACTGGGATCCCATCGACATGTTAGAATTGCAGCAGGAGTAAGGGCAATAGGAATACTGCTGAGACGAATGGAAATTGAATGTCGTGGTTGAGTAGTTGGACTCATTCGGAGGGATTGAGGACGCATTCATTGATTCCGCCTTAATCGCGGCTCCATTCTTTGATGCAGCATTAAACCAGGCCACATTCATCGAGGCCACATTCGTCGGCACAGAAGTCATCGAGTCAGCATTCATTGAGAAACCATTCATTGAGGCAGCAATTGTCGAGGTCGCATTTATCGACGCAACATTCATCGAAGTCGCATTCATCGGCGCAACATTCATTGGTGCAGCAGTCAAAGAGCCAGCAGTCAAAGAGTCATCAGTCATAGACGCAGCTTCAGGCTTCGGAGCTCCTGGTGAGTAGTAGTAGTCACTCTGGTGTGGCTGAAGATTTCGGTTGTCAGGGTTCGAAGCCTTTTCTGGATTCATGAAGAATAATCCAACAGATTGGAAATGAAAAATGATTTGTGGAGTTTCGAGCAACTGAACGCAAGTTCGGAATAGTTATTCCTGTGGACTCTGAGAGGTTTTTATACTGCATTCGTGGATGAGTTCCTGGGGAATGCAGTTAGCGAAGTTTTGTTCAAAAGTTTATAGGCTGAGAGAAAAAGTGAAAGATCATGTAAATTAAGGAGGAAAATACGGATATCAGGTGGAAAGATAACGGCTGTTGTTAACACTCCCATCAGTAAATGGTTTGTACAGTAAGGCTCAGGTGGGATCACCAAGGTAGAGCGAAAGATGAAATAGTGGGGCGCATAGAGAGAAATATGAAGGAGAGATATTAAAAAGAGAGAGCAACAGAGAGAAGGAGAGAGAGAGAGGGAGCGATGGACAGAAAGAGATAGTGAGAGAGAGGAAAGAAGAGAGAAGTAGAGAGAGATACTAAAAGAGAGAGAGAGATACTGAAGAAGGAATGGAAGAGAGTGATTCGGATATAAACATATAGATGGTGAGAAGGAGAAACAGTGAGAGAAGAGAAGAGCGTGAGAGTGGAAGAAACACGAAAGGTATATAGAAATAAGGAGCTAGAGCATGGATAAAAACGCGAGGGTATAGGCAGAACAACTTGAACTCTTAACAAGATGGCTGATAAGGGTAATCGTAGATTGCATTTGTGAGGTGGGCATATCTGGAGCAGAAGCTTCATTCCATCCCATATCTCTACAGTCTTCCAAAACTACAGTTATAATCCAAGTAAACCATAAACTGTGGCTTTCTTCCAAATTTTTCGAAAGAAGCTGAAGATACATGACAGAGTAAGTTAATGAGCGAATACTTATTTGGCATACAACTTCTCTTGACAGATAGAAACCCATCTCGATATGATCCAATATGTAAATCTTGAATTTTGATGTGGAGATAAGTTCCGTTCACAGTCAGCACAAAATATCGAAGCTGGAAAAGTCTTATCTGAGATCCGTTCTAGGCAATACTCAATTCAATTTTTTTAAAATCTGGGTTTTAGTTGATTGTCATGGCTAATTTAAAGTCTTCAGTTAGTCATTTATTTCCTTTCTCTTTGCTTCAATTGTTTTCAATTAACTTTTTTTTCAAAATTTTTTTATTTTTTCGCTTTATAATCAATGTCACAGTCATAAAGCACCATAATTGACACTTTCAAGACAGTTCTACTAATGTTCTTATTCCTAATTGAATAGGAGCTACGTTGAACGTTGAACGTAGAAACACGAGAATGTAGAATACATTTGGAGTGAAACGGTCTCAAGGTCTCCAAATTGTGCTAAATACCAAGCTCAAACAACTCTGGAAACCGTTGGGCACCCAAGGCTCCCTAGCTCCCAAACTACCCTACAATTGCATTTTTCGAAATGTAGATAAAATATATATAATAAAATCAGCATAACACATGCATAATTCCACAATAAAAATAAATCGAACAAAAGGAACAATCGCAGAACTTAATTAGAACGTTTAGACGTTCGCACGACACAAGGGACATTTCCTGCGTTCAAGCATCCACTTGTCGATGCAGCGACCGTGGAAACTGTGCCCACAGTGCAGTTTGCGAACTTCCTCTCCGTTCTCGAGGGCAGAGATGCATACACGACACAACTCCAGCTCTTCTTCCGACACTTCTGGAGAGCTCTCCGACACTTCTGGAGAGCTCTTTCTGCGGGTGGTAAGAAAAGGCCTGGTCTGAAAACGTAACAGATAGCGAGAATGCAGAAGTAGAGAGATGTTATATAGTAGAGGCCTCAGAACGCGGTAATATGCTTGATAAGATACTGTATAAATCTGATCCATCGTAGGATTAACGGTTTTTGTGTGACGCAGGAGTTGAATGGTTACCGGACCAGCTATGTTGGCGCATACACAGGGTTTTAGTTAATGCAGAAGTAGAGAGATGTTATATAGTAGAGGCCTACCAAGCCGCTGGAAGTCGCAGCGTTCTTGAAGATATAAGAAAAAAATAGAATAACAAGAAACGAAGGAGAACACAGACGTTCTTCGAAGCCGGCTACATCCGGCAACAACATCAACAGCATTGAGCGGGGGTTTTTAGTGGGCAAGAAAAAGGTATAGACGCCCGTCAAAAGCGGAAAATTTTTGCACCTTAGGACCCTTATGATTCGGGAAAACAGAGGCCCGACGATAGAAGGTCTGACATGACTATTTAACCCCTGGCACTGAGAACGTTCTAAAATGGCCGTTCTTTGAGCGATGGAGTCTTGAATAATGATTAATTCTGTTTTTCGGGCCATTACTAAAGCACGCCATACACGCCAAATCATTACTAATGCTTGCCACTGCGCGGGTAAGAGAGAAAGAGTCTTTGACGCTTTATTATGTCAACTTTTTTGATACGTTCTTGTTAGCCTAAGCCGTTAGCGTAAACTTTTGCCTAAGCCTAAGCAGAAAAGAACATGAAAAACTTGGAAAAAACTAAATAAAGTGCATGGGGCGAAGTTAAGTATTTCACCGAGCAGTGGCATGCAAAAGTAATGAACTTGAGTGAATGGCGTGCGTGTCGTGCTTTAGTAATAGCTTTTCACTCACATATAAATAATATAAATGCATTTTCTTTCACTTATTTTTATGGCGTACCTGAGGATGATTTTCATTCATTCAGTTATTCATTCACTCGTTTCAGTCAAACCATCTCCTTCGAAAGTTGGCTTGCGTCGCTCACAGAGAACGAGGCTTCCTCCAATGAGGACTTGGTTGGGGGAGACGGCGATTTACGAAAACTCTCCATCCGGTGGTTGGTTCGATACTGGTTTAGGGTTTTTAGGTGTCCTCGATAGTGCAGTAGTAGCGCGCTTGCTCACGGTAAGAGAGAGAGAGGGACGGCTGAGTTCAGTCCCGCTCTGTGGACTAACTTTTGTCCGTATATTGAAGGTATTCATATTTTGTCATAGACAGGCGTCACTCCATTTAAACTGTGTAGCAATTTCTTTCAAAGGCATTCTTTAGGGAAAGACGCAAATTTGTATACTCCACTACAGGGCTTTAATTTTTTGAATACTCATACAAGATGAGTGGCATTGTCATGAACATTGAGGTGCTCATAGATGACTTTTGAGAATTGGAAGACTTTCATGACTTTTAGAAGTTGTTTAATTACTCGTTTGAAGGTAAAAGGTTGGTCGGAGCGAAAGAGGTCGTCATCAAAGAGAAAGGGTTCCTCAAGTATGGAACGGCGGATCCTGTACAGATGTTGGAGAGGAAGAAGAAATTAGATAGTGAGTTAGAAACGTTCTTTTTTCTGATTTTTTTGTGGAACAAATTTGTTCTATGGTGAACGAGGATTGAGAAACGATGACCAAGAAGCAAAATGTTGCTGGTTTTATGCCAATCAGTGATGAAATAATTCTATAATATTGAATAGGTCCATCCCGCGTGTATCAGGAACTTTCATTTCGGATCTGCAAGAAAAAAAAACAGTTTATGGAGCGTTAAAATTTTAAAAAAGTCAATTTAGTGCTTTCTTTAGTCTTTTCACGAAGTGCCGTGAAATTGCAATGGTTTACGGTGTTTTATGTTGCTACTTTTTGAACGGAGCAATCAATTAAAAAAAGGAAGAGCAATAAGAAAAAACCGTAATCTTTTGCGATTTCACGGCGATTCGTGGTGAGACTAAAGAAGGTACGAAATTGGCGGCTCGTTTATCTTTCACTAGAAAAGAGTTTTGTGAATTTTAACGCTTCATAATTCTCAATAATATTTTGACTATTAGTGTGCGAAAAAAGTTTATAACTAAAGGATCGATGATTCTAGGACTGAACGTTTTTTAAACGAAAATATGAACCGAAAATGTTGAGGAGAGTGCAGTAAAAAGGTGACTCACACTTGTGACGACAAATCACGTTCTCGGAGGTTTACTGCCGTGTGGAGATATCAATACTTTCTTTTGCAGAGCAGAAGAGAATCGCGAGAGAGAAGTTGAAGGCTCAAAGAAGCGCTCCGTAAGATCTCTCTTTAGAGTTTACGTTGTTCGCCGTTGTTTGAAAAAGAAGAATTTTTTGATACAGTACTTGAGTTCTAACGTTACTTCGGGTCACGCTTTTGATTTTTACGATGAGGCATACTTTCACAAGTATTGTATTAAAAAATTCAAAGTAATATTGCACAGTCGAAGGAATAACTTCCTTTATGTAATCGATAAATAATAAGAATAATTTAGGGCCGATTGTTGATCCTTGGGGCACACCACTAATTACAGAGGAAGTGCTTGAAAACTCGTTGTCAACACAAATAGTCTGCATTCTTTCAGTCAAATAATCACGAATTCATCCAAGGACAGGATTACAAATTCCTATATTTTCAAGTTTGCGTACTAAAAGATTATGGTCTACTGTGTCAAAGGCCTTAGATATGTCAAGGAGAACAACGTCGACAGCCTTTCCATGAGACAGTAAATCCGCAAGGTAACAATGTGATTGTACTAGTGAAGTTACTGTGGACCTTTTGCTTCTAAAACCGAATTGATGAGGAGATAGAATAGAATTGTTCTCCAAGTAAGCATCAATTTGACTAATCAAAACATTTTCCATAACTTTAGAGATTGAACAAGTTAACGAAATAGGACGATAACTTGAAAGTTGATCTGCCGCAGATTTGGGTTTAGGGATGGGTTTAACTATCGTAATTTTCCAGAGAGAGGGTGCCTTTCCAGAAAGTAAGGAATTGTTAAAAATTATAGATAACTGTTTCAGAAGCACAAAACGCAGTTTTTTGAAAACAATATTTGGTATGGTGTCAGGAGAAGTATTACACTTATCTCAACTTTCTAATACCATTCAATATCATATCAATACCATTCAATATCATATCAGTTATGAAATCAAAGTACAATTTCGAGGGAGTCGTAGGATAGATCTGAATTGCAATCATAGATATGAAACAAAACGCAACGAGAGCATTGCTCATAGTCAGTTATCAGAACAACGTGATTACTAAGATAAGTTCTATACTAACTCTGAGCTCAAAATAGGCATCTGTCAAATAATCGATAGCGTTGTTTTAAAATTACCGTATGTGTGATGTGGAGGTCTCTGTAACCTAAAATAATAGTGTGTTAAATCGAGAGACTTTTTCTCTGACCGCAAAGAATCACTCCAGCTGATCTTTATCTCTATTTCTCTATTTATCTTTCTTTCTCTCTCTCTCTCTCTTTCTCTCTCTCTCTTTATCTCTCTCTCTTTCTCTCTCTCTTTCTCTCTCTCTCTTCTCTCCTTTTATTTCTCTCTCTCTCTCTTTCTCTATTTCTCTCACAATCATGTACTATTTCTCTCTTTTTCTCTCTCTCTCTTTCTCTCTCTTTCTTTCTTTTTTCTCTCTCTCTCTTTCTCTCTCTCTCTTTATCTCTCTCTCTTTCTCTCTCTCTTTTTATCTCTCTCTCTTTCTCTCTCTCTCTTCTCTCCTTTTCTTTCTCTCTCTCTCTCTTTCTCTATTTCTCTCACAATCATGTACTATTTCTCTCTTTTTCTCTCTCTCTCTTTCTCTCTCTCTCTCTCTCTCTCTCTCTCTCTCTCTCTTATACTCTGTCAGATTTTTTTTCTCTGAATCTCTTGAAAAACATAACCATCCATGATGCTTTTATCTGCGTCTCTCAATATTACATGCTATTTTCTTTTACGCTCTCTAGCGTTTTTTCTCTTACAGTGTAGTCTTTCTCAGAAAGACATACTTTTTATACACTCTCACCGATGTGTATTTTTGAATCTTTTATTTGAGAATTTTTATCACGTGTTTCCAATAATCACCGTTTTCATACAAGCATAATCTATGGATACGATCTTGGAAGGAAGCCATCTCCTACTCTCGCAACTTGCACTCTTTGCGGTAAAGAATACGTCATGTATTCTTCCTCTTTTGTAGAATAAAGAACACAAAGATTAGCAACAACATTTTATCATCCCAAAGACAAAACGAAACAAACATAAAATGAACTGAATAGCTTAGTATTTTATTACTTTGAGGAAAAAACAAATCGAGTAAAAACAAATCTAGTTTCAACAGTTCATTTGGGAAAAAATCTATATTCGGTCAAGGGTTATGTATTATTATTTTTTTTTTTGGAAACAACACAACAAGTCTAGAATTCAACATGATTTATGAAGGAAAAGCTGCAATATTCAGCAGATTATTGACAGAGATTCTCAATTTCAATCAGAGATTATAGGGACTCTCTTAGCCCGTAATGAAAGAAGTATCACAACCACTCTTTCGGTTTGTGAATATCTATTAGGAGATAGAAGTAGATCGATACAAAGTTTTAAAAAAACTATTATACCAATGTTTTAAACTCCACTTCATGTATTAGTTAGTAAAAAGTTATTATAACTACGTATTTAATCACCACTTCTTAAAGTAGTAAGTTAAAAAAATTATTATAACACTGAATTTAACTTCTTCTTTGAATCACCACTTCATAAATTGAATAACTAAAAAGTTTTTATAACAATGTCTTTAATCAACACTTCATAAACTAGTTAGTTGAAAATTTTATCATAACAAGGTATTCAATTGTATTCAAAAATCACAATAATGTATTCAAAATTCATAAACAGGTAAGTTAAAAATTTTAAAACAATGTATTCAATCCCGGCTTCTCAAATTAATAAAATCAAGACATCATAAGAAAGTGAGCTTTAAAGATTTTCTTACAACTTCGTATTCAATCAACACTTCATAAATAAGAAAGTTAAAAAACTATTCTAACAATGTATTCATACATTGTTAGAATGTGTATGACCCCCCCCCCCTTCATAAACTAGTTAGTCAAAAATTATTATAACAAAGTATTTATTCCTCACATCATAAACTAGTAGTAAGTTACAAAATTCTTACAACAATGTATTCAATCATCACTTCATAAATTAGTAACTAGATAAAAGAGAGAAAATAATGCAAAACTCTGAGAAAAGATCACGAAGACCAACAACAACATTTTAATTTAGAGAAATCTATTTCAATTCTTTATCCGTACAGTGTTTATAACTATCAAGTTGTATAGTAGAAAACAACCGAACGATTCAAAGCATCAGTTGAGCGATACAGGCGAGCTTACATATAAATCAGCTGAACAGAAGTTAAGAGATAACAACGAAGGTTATCAATCATGATAGAGAGCTTGACGGAATTGAAAAGAAGGTTTAATCAAATCCCAGTAGATAAATAGTAACGTGAGCATACATCGAAAAGAGAAAAAGCATATATTAAACATATGAAATTTTAAATTATAAGACAACTTATTCTCAAACGTTTTTAAAAAGAGCATAGCTTGTGAAGGGGTAAAAGAAAAAAAAAAAGTCTTTCGAGCATATCATTTCATTCAGAAATGACTCTATTGGCAAAAAAAAAAGAGGCATATATGAATCGATGTGGCACAGAGGAAGACGCAGCTAAAAGAGTGACCCGAAGTGAAACGAATTTTTCACTGTAGTGTATTCTTTTACATTTGTATGATAGAGAACACAAATAATAACTGTATATTCTTTCTTCTCAAACGTTTTTAAAAAGAGCATAGCTTGTGAAGGGGTAAAAGAAAAAAAAAAAGTCTTTCGAGCATATCATTTCATTCAGAAATGACTCTATTGGCAAAAAAAAAGAGGCATATATGAATCGATGTGGCACAGAGGAAGACGCAGCTAAAAGAGTGACCCGAAGTGAAACGAATTTTTCACTGTAGTGTATTCTTTTACATTTGTATGATAGAGAACACAAATAATAACTGTATATTCTTTCATAAATTAAGGTTTTATATATCCTAACTATTCGTCTTTTCCGCACTTTCATTGAATACAATGTTATAAATAATGAATCATCATGCTCCAGGTCCGTAATCTCTCGAGACGATCTATGGAAGAGAGCTGTCTACAAACCGCTCCGGTAACGTTCTTTAGTCTCTATGGTAAGAATACGTCATAGTGATGTAATATATCGTTAATGTAGTATAAAGAAAACAGAAATTAACAACAAAGTTTTATCGGAAGCAACAAGTCAAATTAGTCTAGGAATTAATTTTAGAAATGAGAGAAAAAAGTAATCAACAAGAAGGAAAAAAAAAAATGTAAAGAATTGAAAGTAAAATATAAATCGACTCGTATCTATCCTCAAATTAAGATTAGGAAACAGTGAGACATCACGCTTAAGAATACATTGTATATCCAATGAGCTCGAGAAGCATCACAACGAATTAAATGGAAAAAAGAACAAGTGTTCAACATAATTCAACATTTCAACCGCCACTTAATAAAATGGTTAGTTATAAGTTAGTATAACATTGTATTTAATCCCCACGTCATGAAATGATAAGCTAAAAAAAAAAATATTCTAAATATGTATCCAATCACCACTTCATAAATTGGTTAGTTAAAAAGTTATTATTTAAAAAAGTCAAGTCCCTCTTCATGAAATAGTTAGTTAAAAATTAGTATTTTTAAAAAAAAAAAATTATTCATTCCTCACATCATAAACTAGTAAGCTGAGAAAAAAAAATCTAGCAATGTATTAAATCCCCGCTTCATAAATTGGAAAGTTAAATTCGGACAACGATGTATTTAATCACAACTTCATAACTTAGTTGAAAAATTTTCCTAAGAACGTATTCAACCAGCACTTCATAAATAAGCAAATTAAAAATTATAACAATGTAATCAATATCCACTTCATAAAATTAATTAGCTGAAAATTATCATATTTTTTGTATTTATATACTGGAGAGTAAGACAATAAGGAGGTTGCTAGGCTCCTATAGGCAAAAAAGATCGTTTTTGAATGAGATATACTCAAACCCCAAGCACAGGATCATTCATGCAAAGCGTCTACAGCCTTTTGAAGAGGATCAAAGTCGCGGGTAATGTAGATTTTCGCGTCATCTGCAAAAAGTATACAGTTAACTCCTTTTAAGAGGAGGGTAGACAAGCCATTTTTATATAAAATAAAGAGAGGAGACCCCAACACACACACCTTGGGGTACGCCTAGTTTAACACAGAAAAAATGAGAAAAATACGACGAAGATTCATAAAACAACTCAATTGAAAGTTGAATAGACTCAACCCATCACATTGTTATACGATAAAATTGATTTAGACATGCAAAATACACGAAGCGATCATTTATATCAGAAAGTTGGAGAGGCATTACACTAGTTAGGCAAATTAATTAAGCTTATTTAGTATGTCTCAATAAAAAACTAAGTCGGAACACATTAGGAGAAAACTAATAATGTGACGGAGGCCACTCAAATTCAGTCAGAACATATATAAGCAGTTGCATCTAAAGTTAGAATGGGGTAATGCCACCTCCATATAGACGGTCCGGGAAATTTCAGGAAGAGGATCAGCTAGGGAATTTTTTAAGTGTCTCCGGGGAGCTAAGAGGGGTGGTCGCAAGAGAATACATGCACTTTGGTCAGGTACTATCGAATTCATATTTTTAGTCATTAGCATCAGAGAAATCAGTCAATGAGAAAGCAGGTATTGATGAAAAAGCAGGTCAATGAAAAAGCAGGTATTGACAACGATGACAACGGTCATGAGTTTACCTTAGTTTCAAACTCGAACACCTATAAACTTGCGGCACATTCATCATAAAACTCATTTCAACTGATGGAGTTTTGAGAACAGTCAATCATATAGGTTCCAAGTTTGTACAACAAAGAAAAAAGAAGAGACAAAAGTTGAAAATTGCTTCAAAGCTGAATTAGTTCGTTCTCAACTGAGCTCATAGAGCGATTTGTATTATTTTTTGCAGTTAGAAAACAGTATTATATTCCATCTAGTATTAATCGAAAGTAAAACAAGATAAGTCTGGAATTCCCCTGAGCAAAAGCATTTCCTAACCTTAATGAAATTACTACTTATAATATAATGTCAGGTTTAAAGCCATACTACCTACGTTTATAGAAAAGGTTAGAGATTAGATTAGAATGTGACGAGATTAACTGTTGAGCGTTACTTTCTGACATTTTTATGTTAAAAAAAAAAGAAAAGAAGAAAACTAACCAGAGCAGGCGAGTATTTGACGATGTGACCTGTAGATTTTTATAATTTAATCCCATCACTCAAGTTATTGACAAGGATGACAACGTTCAATGTGGCGACAACGGTCAATATATGATAGAAACGTGAAAAAAAAACCCTCAATATATTCCTTCAGTCGTTTTCTCCAGCGATTGTATTGAACTTCATGATGAGAAGTGTCGCTTGATTGAGATACATATTTCGATCATTTAAATGATAGAAAATGCACAAATACATTATCAGATTCATCTGTGAGTAAGTAGAATTTATCGATTTTTTGAACTTCCTTCTTCACCGTTCCAAGCTCGACGAAGAATTAGGTCTGTATCCCTAATAGCAATCAATTCATCGCAGTTTTCCTCTCTTTCTTGATGAGAGCTTCATAGTCAGTAAAAGAATCAACAACTTTCACGATGCCCTTCTCAGGTATAAGAGAAAGTTTATATCTAGACATGATGAAATAAACGAGGCATTCAGACTGCTTTCAACTATTCATACAAGACTTGAGGTAATGTAGGTATGATTTATACAATAACAAATCGTTTTCCTCGAACTCCTACGATGAGGGCGTTTCGCTAATGTCTAACGCTTTTACTTTTACATCTGTTGCGGTAAAAATAAAGAAAAAGGTTACCACATAATGCTAAAATCACTCTGAATACAGTAAGGGAATATCTCCACCCTGTTAAAATTGGAGATCCTTTTTTTTTTTTGAGAACGTTCAAACACTCATCTCCATTGGAATCAGAGTATGTAATTACTGAACTTCATGTTGTTTTTTTCTCTAACCGCCTCTCTTTTTTACACACTCTTTCTCTATCCCCTCTTTCCCTCCCTCCCTACGTCTATTACTCACCCTTTTTCAAGGGTATATTCCTCTAACCGTCTCTCGCTCTCAATCCAACAGACTTTTTTCTCGCTACTCTCTAATACATATTTTCAGAACCTTTTTCCAAATTCGAAGTGCAGGATGATGAAGTCATCAACCCCTCAAGCTATAAATCTTTGTTTCAAACCGCTTATATGTACATACTATGTATCAACAAGGCCTCTCCAACCTGTTGTAGTGCAACCTTTTCTCCACTACTCATGTGTTGCGCCAATCTCTCTGTACTCTTTGCGGTAAAGAACACACATCTGTGTGTGTATTCTTTCACATTTGCGGAATGAACCAGACAAGGGTTAATAATTTTTTTCATTAACTACAGAACATACCAATTCAGAAAAAAAACTTTTAAAGCGAAGTATGTAAAAGAGAAACATACGTATCAACTAAATTTAACAATTGCGAGAATAAGATGTAGCAAAAGAGCTAGTGATAAAACATATGTGGTTCTTAGAAAAAATAGTTGATTGAATGTTAATCTAGATCTAATAATATATACCTAACAGCTCCTTTTTAAAGTCCACCATAGGGGACTCCCCTAGCCTCGTCCACCTCCCTAAGGGCTTCCTGGGCACTGATGCGGTAGTATTTCATCAGCACCTTAGCGGTTACATAAGCCCCTCTATTCACACGGGTGCAATGTATTAGGAGCACTTGCCCCTCTTTTCTTCTTAACATGAAACCATTAAAGATTTCATACACCCGGTTGATTATGGTCTCTGATGGGGAACCCTGAGCGACAGGGAGGGGGTGGTGAGAGATGCCGCGTTGCTGAAGGATCCGGGGATCGTAGAACTCTGCATTGCAGAGATCCACGACCCCGAAGAGGTCTCCGAAGAGTTCCACCTTCCTTATTAGATCGAGGGTGTTGTACGGCGATTGGTTGAAGGCACCCCCCTTCCAGGGGGTCTTCCCATTTACAAGGACACCCCTGATGGGTTCTCCTAGGGCGGGGAGATTTTCCCAACCATTTTTCGGCTTCTTGAGGGCCAGAAGACGGTTATGTGTGCTCGGCTGAACACACATGTTGGAAGGTGATGTCACGGTGAGCGGGCTCTTCGGAGGGCAGGTATGTCTTGCGTAGGAGTCGTCGGCGTTGGTGAGCGGTGCGGGCGCATCCACCCCTCTGCCGTCCTGCCGGAGACGCTCAAACATGTCCAGGACCTCAACTCAATTCAATTAAATTATTTATTCCGCTATTAGTTATTGAAATGGTTTCATAAGTGAGGTTGTTCCATAAATTAATGGCTCTAGAGACAAAGGTTGATTTTAGGACGTGATATTCTCAAACAAAGAATATTTTTTCAAGTTTAAAGAAAGAGGACATCCTGAAGATCCTCCCGCAAGCAACGAGCTGTCGCTTCAGCCGCTTCGGCGCGTCTTGTCAGCTTGCGTATTTTATCGGTTATAGTTAACATGCTCCTTAATTCAAAAGTGGTTAGTTTGTTTTTCTTTGCAAGCACTTCATATGATAAAAACATGTAAAAATGAAGAAAAATTTGGGGAGGGTACAGGGGTTGGGTGTACAGTGTAGTGTGAGGGGGAAGGTGGTAGTGTTGGGCGGGGTACTGTTGGGTACGGTACTGAGGGTCAGGGTAATTTCGGAAAGGGTACAGTTGGGGAAGGGAGTAGGTTTGGTTGAACAGGACAACCTCAACCCTTCGGAGGCACACCTCCAGATCCTTTTTCAACAGGACTAGTTCGCTAACGAAGTCCTTTTTTAGCAACGGCGAATGATGAGTATTGTCATATATATAGAGGACGCCCAGAGCCAACCCCCGCTCGATTAGTAATCGTTAAGAGCCCTTTATCAACATTCTTAAGAAGAAGAAAAGTTAACCAGAGATGCCACGGATAAGTCGGTAAACCCTTTGGTCTTGCAACCGTTCTCCTCTCAATAATCACTGTTTTCATTTTCACACAATCTATGGATACGATCTTTGGAAGGAAGCCGTCTCCTACTTTCGCAACCTGCTAAGGTTATAGAATTTGAAAGGTTAAGTTAGAAAAAACCACTTTCATTGTTGTCAGAAGATGTAGAGAAAGCCTTTCATCAAATCAACATTCACAATAAAGACAGAAACTTGACAAGATTCCTGTTCTACAAGAACCGCATAATCTATGGATACGGTATTGGAAGGAAGCCATCTCCTAATCTCGCTACTTGAAATCTTTGCCGTCAAGAATTAGCGAGAGAGAGATCGGTTAAAGAGACGTAGCCAGATTAATACCTGACAAAATTCATTATGAAGGTCTCTAAACTGGTTTTTAGTAAAGTTTTACTCAGAAAACTAGAACAATTTTGATGATGTTTAAAAAATGGCTGCGAAAAAAGTTAAGTTTGAGTTTACTTAAAAGTTTACTAAAAGCAAAGCGAGTAATAACAAATCTAGTTTCAACGGTTCATTTAGATAAATCTATATTCAGTTTCTTTTTGTCTTTGCGATGATAAAATGTTGTTGCTAATCTTTGTGTTCTTTGTTCTACAAAGGCGAAAGAATACATGACGAATTCTTGACGGCAAAGATTTCAAGTAGCGAGATTAGGAGATGGCTTCCTTCCAATACCGTATCCATAGATTATGCGGTTCTTGTAGAACAGGAATCTTGTCAAGTTTCTGTCTTTATT
>CAXKTG010000304.1:0-17500 GCA_964056735.1 Allodiplogaster pararmata
GTACATACATATCTGGGGATAAAAGCTTCGGTAGAAAAAACATAGAATTTTTTTGGTCTGCATTATTTTTGCCGACTCGTTTACATAGAAGTTGGAATCCCGGTCTGTTTCAAAGAGTCTTCTACTCAAAACGAGAAGAAAAACTGGGTTCAAAAAAAGTTTTCAAACACCTGAGCTACAAATCGCGCGAGAAATGTTGTTATTGCGGTTCGCCCTCTAGTTTTTTACTCATTCCAAGATCTCATAACCACATGGGTTCATTATTTTTTGGTCGGCCTAATTTGTTTTTCATTTCTGAGGAGTTCCTCTTTCCCATCACAAAACGTCTCTAACCCTGTTTTATAATCGTCATTCATACCCCGATCGATCGATCGATCGGCATAAAGTTGGATCGGCACTAAACGTACCAGATTCGCAATGACCGCTGCCTGCTCGAGCTGCTGATCGCCGCTAGCAAAGGCCTGGATCCTTCGAACAAATTCTCGCTCCGCCGCCTCTCCTTCTGCCCAGACTCCTTCGAGCAGCGCGAAGCGCGCCCGACCCGCCTCCAGGCGCCACAGAATCAGCACATCGCGACGATTGTTCTGCAAAATATTGAATCGGGGTAAGAACTTAAGCAGTGAGCCATGTGCATAGTTCAACAAAGGTCACTTGAAATTGTTCAAAAAATCATAACAACTGCTCTTAGAGCGGGAGAGTCAAGAGGTATGAGAAGAAAAAGAAAATGGGAAAAGAACTAGAACAACAAGCGAGCTAGAACAAAATGGCCTAAAAAGATTTGTGCTCATTATTCTAGATCTCAAAAAAAAATATCCACAGTGCAGATGAATTGACCTTGTGACCCAAGCAACCTCTAAACTCGATCTTAGCTCGAAAACGAGGATATCGAACCCAGTATGGATGGACTTCGGTAGTAACAAGTTTTCAAACGTAACCAGGTTTTTTATTGTGCAAGAAAAAGGTAGAGACCAGCAAGAGTCGAAATTTTTTTGATCTGTTTTATTAGTGAATACTGTGAGTTCGGCTTTCTAAAGCAGTGTAAATTATTAGAAAAAAATTTATTAAAAAAAATTCATATGTTGAAAATAACAGAGACCCGCGAAAAAACTTTTTCCGGTTTGATCAAAGGGTCCCCAGTCATAAATTGAAAAAACAGAGGCCCGCCGACATAGGGTTTCACATAACCATTTAACACCTGAACGTAACTAGAGCAGGGGGGGTTGATATGCGAGAAAAAAAAGGTACAGACGCCCGCTAAAGGCGGAAAAATTGTTTCAACATAAGGGTCCCCCCTTAGGATAGAAAAAAAACAGAGGCCCACGGAAACTTTTTTACATAAGGGTCCTCCCTTACGATTTGTTAAAACAGAGGCCCGCCGACAGGAGGTCTGATATTACTATTTAACCCCTGAACGTAACTAGAGCGGGTCTTCTAGTGGTCCACTGTACCAAAAAAATTATTGATGGTTTCTAGTTGGAAGAATTTTTTGCAAGCTCGGACAGACACTCAATGATGAGAATCATGAAACAAATCTTTGTAAAAAGATCATCCTTGTTTTGTTTTCCAATCTTAAAGGGTGATTCATCATGAAAGACACCGGTAATTATCGGGAAACACTGTAAATATTCAATTTCCAAAAAAATGGATACAAAATGTCGTTAAAACTGAGGGAATCTTGTAATAAACGCTTAAAACATAAACAAGACCTCAATATCTCCAGATCGTTTCTCCAGATATGGACGTAGGAAGGCTTTCTGTGAAGTTGCAGAGACATACGCAAACTTCAACTGTAAAAAAAACCAGTTTCTTGTTTATTCATCTCCATCACTCATAATTATTTAAACACTCCAACTTTTCTATTTCTTCCGCTCACTTATTCTTCGAATTTATCTCTTCTTCTTGCCTTCTCTCTCGGCTTTTTTTTCTATCCTCACCTTTTGTGCGTTTTTGTTGCTGCTAACCAAAGTGTCAAAGAGCTTTTCTTTTAAAAAAAGAGATACCAGCCCATAAAACTGGTGTTTCATGTACTAGTACCTCAGTGTTCGAGAAGTGATCCTCCTTACTCGCTTCATAGGATAACACTGAAGTTCCACATTGTTATACTTTATTCACATTGTTATACTTCATTCCACATTGTTATACTTCATTCCACATTGTTAAACTTCATTCCACATTGTTAAACTTCATTCCACATTGTTATACTTCTTAACAAAATCAATGAAATTGGCTATAATTGTCGAGGAACGCAATACATCGTTTTATTTGTCATATAATTACCTTTTTATACTTCCTACCAAACTCATTCACATTGTCGAACTCTTGGCCCAACGCTATACCAGGGTTTAAATGGTCATGTAAGACCCTATGTCGACGGGCCTCTGTTTTTCAAAACTCCTAAGGGGGGACCCTTTTGTTTGAATCGATAAAACTTTTGCGGGTCTCAGTTGTTGTTTTTTTATTATAAGGGAAGACCCGTGGGTCTCTATTTCAGAAAATTTTCTGTGTTCCGCGGGCTTCTGTACCTCTTCCTTGCACACTAAAAAACCCCTGCGCTATGCTATACCTCTCACGAAAGCAGTTGGAATTGTTACACTTCTTGTACAAGTTACTGAAATTGTTATACTTATTATCAAACTCACTGACACTGTCATATTTAGGCGCACTTCTCTTGGCAAAGCGCCGGAAGGACTCGGTCAGGGGGTCAGATTGATCTACCGCCAGGAGTAGAACACATAGTTGGCGGTAAGAGCGAGAAGATACCGTGCAAACCCCGTCCATATAGGATTGAGACGCAATCTGAAAAATGTATGAATGTATAACGAAAAATGTATGAATGTATAACAAAAAAGATGACTTGATCAAAAATTAATGCATAAAAAGCATGCGTTTCTATGCTTTTCAGTCGCTTGCGTCAATATCCAATTCACCATGTTTTTTGCTGCCTATGGTGTTTTGCCCAGCCCAAGACTTCTCACCAGGGCGTTTCGTATCACCCGCAAAATTTTTCTCGAGCGAATTTCCAGACTTTAAAAGGGTTTGGAATTGTTTTCTTCAAAGATTTGGAACTTTCCTAGGTAAAAATCGAGAATTTCTTTTTTCGATCGCATAGATTTGAATGTTTTTTGGACTTTCTGAAGAGCCTTAGATTTTTTCACCCGCAGTGTGGGTGAAAGAAATACCCCATCTGATATCGAGCGCTCCCTCGGTCGGCGCATACAGTGATGTCTCGATGCACCTATGCAATAGAGATCGCGGGTTTGCCCGTCGCGGACATAAACTGGATCGTATAGTTCGTAAACAAACGGCGATGTCGGAACAGCTTGGCATGAAACCGGATAAAACATCCGTAGATCCTTACTTTGTAATGGGGCCATTACTAAAGCACGCCGTGCAAGCCAAATCATTACTAATGCACACCGCACATGGGGCGGAGTTAAGAATTTTTCCGCCCGTTGGCGTGCATTAGTAATGATATGTCGTGTTTGCGTGCTTTAGTAACGGCCTGGATACTCGCCATGGATACCCCCCCCCCGTAAAACTCTTATCGACGGCTTTCAGACGAGGGTATAGATTCTATTCACCGTGCGGACCAATAACGCCTTACAACTCACTCTTGGTAGGACCAGGAAACGATTCTTGTTGAGGAGATTGTCGAGTGTTTCCCTGGAGAATTCGTCTGCCTTGCTGGTCGACAAACGTGCAATAGGACCTTCCTGCAAAATAGGAATAATTTCGACATTGTATGATTACTCTTCAATTTTAGGTACTTGTTTTCTAGGCTAGAAAAACTTAAAAATCAAGAAATCTGAATTGTAAAAATATATGTGTAACCTGTGTAATCTAAGTACAACCAGTTCTGAAAATTAGTTTCTTTTCTTAAAGTTTGCGAGAAATTAATACCAAGATAGAACCGTTGAAGATAGAAAAAACGAGTCAGAAAGCTAATGTTTCCTTTCAAAAAAACTTTTGACAATAATGTTTAACTGCTCAGGCGTCCTGGGTGGAAACTTACAGTAATCCCGATCGTAAAAATCACTTTAAAAACGAGCAACAAACCTCAGGGAAGTCATTGAACAGCAGTACATTCTCACAGACCGTGCATTTGATCGACATCGCTTCTGCCATGTTTTCAATCTGGAATTTCAATCAGTAATTACCTTCCCATGCCTGAAATTCGGACCTAAAAAATCCATCCGATTCTTCGGAGACTTGAACTTTTCGAAAAATTCTGAAGAGAAAACTCTCTCGAATATGGGGCCTAGAAAAACAAGAAACGGGTTTGGTGTGAAGCGCAAAGAAGAGAGGGAGAATCCCAACTGTATAAGAGGTCAAAAACATCAAGACTCATTCGCTTCTGATGTTGTTGTTGTTGCTGGTCGTAGCCCTCATCGAAGAGCGATGCCCACGTGATATGTTTCTTTACGCTTCGTCTTTCGTTGTGGATAAATTCGCTTCTAATGATACTAGTCTATTAGCTCGAAAGAGCGGTCGATTTTTGAAACAGTTTTTGTTGTTAAAAAATCCATGAAAAAACTCTCTTCACTCGAGCGAGAGGGCGTTTTGTTCACGTTTTCGCTTAATTCAAGTTTTCAAGATTTTCGATCGTTGAATCCATTCAAACGTTTAATATTTCCAAAAAACCTCATGACTTGATTCGCCAAGATGAACATAGGCGAAGCGGGCAAATCGAGAGAGACGCATAGCGGCAAGACTGTACCGCGTGAGCGGATCTGGCTTCGCACCGAGTATAAGAACAGCGACCTGATTGCGTAACGATTAATGAAACTGTGAATGAATGAATATGTAAATAAATGAATAACTCAATCATTGAAAGACAGTTTTTCCACTGTTAGCCTCCACATTAAAAATTTTTTTATTGATGTGGCAAAGTGTGACGATAGTTAGTTATCAAGCATATTACGGAATTATTTCATTTCCGCCATGACTTTCATGACTCTATACCGCGATTTTTATGACTATTTTAATTTAGACTTTCCTGGTGCAAAGACCAATTCGTTATTTTCCGGAGTTGGTCAAGAAATTCTTGCGACATACCATAAGCTTCTCATTCAAACTGCTCTAGAATTATATAAAAAAGGAAAATCGTCATATCAGGAGTCTTGCGGGGTGTTTCTTTAATCCGCGCTGCGGGTGAAATGTATACGCGAATCTATGCACTGTACGAAATAGCTGGTGATGAAAATGTTCTGTTCTTATGCGTTCTATATTTTTTGCACTCGCTCTCGTTCTCTCCTGAGTGTTTTCTGAGCCATGACCAAAAAGACCTCGTCTACCCAGGGGTTGAATGGTTACCGAACCAGCTATGTTAGCGCATACGTGTTCGCGCCGAGAATGATCTACATTCTCTTCTCCTTCCGTTCTGTTCAACTTTTTCTCTACTTCTCTTTTCACTCTTTTTGCCTTTCCCCATTACTTTTTCCACTCACTCGGCGCGTACAAACATGCCTTAGACCGGTCTCATTTAACGCCTGCGTCTACCCAACCGGAGATCTTCAACGGGCAAACCGCAACCCCAACAACAACTCTCTTCTGAGCTTGCCATTTGCTCACGATTACTCTCATTGATTAAATCGCTTCTTTGGCGAGTAATAACAAAAATAATCCATCGAAGATCACTAGCAACTGTTGGAAAATTAATGAAACGACCGCTCTTCGATAGGGGAGTTTGGAAGAATGAGAAGCGGGTCAGAGATGAAGAACATAGAAGGGATATCTTCTCATTATTCTATAGTCCATCACTCAGTGAGCGGCCGTTTATCAAAACTCTCAACATTGGTGTTAATGTATGGCGAGAAACAGTTCGATGTCTGACCTTATTCGTCGGCCTCGACTGATCAATGAACCTCTTCAGTTTATCGTATGTATTGATTCGTAGTATGAATGAGTCTGGGATCACATCTCGAGCAAACATCCGAATTGATCTGCAGCGGGAAAAGTCTTTACAAAATTTATGATGGACCTATATTCTATGTTAAACAGGACTCATGTGATTTGTGGGCTATTACTAAACAACACCCTCACGCCCTTCACGCCCGTTCATTACTAATTCACACAACTGCGCGGAAAAATTCTTAACTTCGCCCGATGCGCTTTATTTAGTTTGTCAAGTTTTTTCTGCTTAGGCTTAGGCAAAAGTTTACGCAAACGAGACCGTACGGCTTAGGTTAACGAGACCGTATCAAAAAAAATATATACAGAATAGTGCGTCAAACACTCTTTCTCTCTCCCCCTCGCAGTGGCGTGGATTAGTAATGAACGGGCGTGAAGGGCGTGAGAAGCGTGGTTTAGTAATGGCCGATTTGTGAAAATCCGAATGAACTGTACAATCCTTGAATCATCAAAAAAACTTGCAACAAGTCCTTTTCCGTCAAGAATGTGTTGCAGTATTCTGAAAATAGGTCTTGAAAAACTGATGAGAAAATTTCAGGTATGAGAAAAGGCTTTTTGAATCTTCCTATACAGTAATACTATTCGCATTTCATGCCCTCATTCGGTATAATTTACATTCACCTTAATTCTTACTTGAGGTAATTGTAGTCATCAGTAAGTATCATTCATTCACAGTAACCATCGAAACCACTACCAACTTGTTTTGAAGTTCACACGCAGTGGTTACTGTAACCCATTGAACTTGATCTTTAGTTACGGTAACTCAGGAAAGCGTCTTACTTCTCAGTGAGTCGATGGAAGTCTCCTCTGAAGTGAATCGCCCTTCCCTCTACCAAGGCAATGATCGAAGGTAGCCGCGAGACTCGGAGCTTATCCAGAAGATTTCCATCAGTCATCGCATTCACCGTACCAAAACCGTAGCCTGCAGGATACGGTATCACGCTACAGTAACCACAGAAAGCAAGAAAAACTAAAGAACCGTTATCAAAGGAAGCAAAGTGGACTGTTTTTGACGTAATCTCCCAACATCGAGATCAAAGCATTTGAATGGAATTGTAAGACAATTCCCTAAAAATTCATCGGTCCTTGAAAAATCAAAAAAAGACGGATAAGCGCCGTTTCGTACCTAAAGGTTCGAGTGAATCATGTACTTTCTCCCAAAGAGACTCCAGCCGGAAACACAGCTGACAATAGCCAGAGTAGGCGAACAGTAGGAATGGCTGCAAAAAATTACTTTTTTTTCTATTCAAACTTCAACATTTTTTTTACCCTATCTATATGTCGAATGCACTTGTCAAAGCTTCTGAAAACGATCGTTTCCTTGAGCGGGGGCTCAAAATTTATTTAATTATGAATGTATTTCAAAAAAAATTATTTATGAATGAAAAACTAAGAGAAGCTATCGCTTCTCAGTCTTGACATCTGACTCTGCCCGATAATTTTTCTTCTTAACTATAACCAGGCGTTAAATGAGACCGGTCTAAGGCATGTTTGCCGAGCGAGTGGAAAAATGAATGTTGAAAGGCGAAAAGAGAAGTAGAGAAAAGTAAAATATAACGGAAGGAGAAGAGAATGTAGATTATTCTCGGCGCGAGCAGGGGTTTTTTAGTGTGAAAGAAAAAGGGACAGAGGCCCGCCGAAAGCGGGAAAAAAAATTTCAGACAATCCTCTCCTCACAAAATACTACTGTAAGCATATTCTAGCACCACAGCTTCTTTCAGCTGTAACTAATTCAAAAACTGTGCGGACTGAGCATGAAACACACCGCGGTCATGAATTATCTTCTAACAGTTTCTCTAACCCGCGCTGCGGACAAAATATATACGCAAATATCGGTATTCTCCGTTTGTATTTTTCATCCAAGGTGTTTCTTAGCATCCGCACAACTACACTTTTTAAAATTTCACGGGTTTTTTTTTTAATTTCAGAGTTCAAAATTCAAATTTTCCAATGATTTGACTTTCCCTACGAAAAATTTTTCCAAGTGCATAGAATTCAACGTTTTTCGGGGTTTCTGGAGAACGCATAGATTTTTTTTACCTACAGTGCGGGTCAGAGAAACATCTTGTTAACATCCCACGCACAACATCTTTCTCTAAAGCGTGCCGTTTCATGACTGAACTTTTTGATGTACCATATTTTCCGCAAAGCAAAGAGAAACAATCTGGGAATAATATTCTCTCCCCTTTCTCCATTGTTATTGAAGTCACGTTCTACCGTCTGTTGGCGGGTATCTCTTCAACTCCCACGGGTTTCCTTTTTTTCACAGCAAAAACTCATATTAAGCCCCATTTTTCTCTATTAAAGGTTTCTGCATAAGCTAATTTCCGCTCTCGGTGGGCTTCTGTGTTTCGTATATAAAATAAAACTAATTTTTCCCATCCCTCATAGGTAAGCTGCTAACTGGCAAAAACAGTTCCTAAAGCGACCGACCTACCGTACCCTCTCCTCTACTGTCCTAAAAAATGTCCCATTGACCCAAAGTTAATGATGACATTTTCAGAGTTTTAAGAGCTCTCGAAGTTGGTTGAAAGAAAAACTTCTTTATGTTTCTGAATGAAAAGCTCAGCCCGAACAGGGATTCTTCAAGTTACCAATGGAAACTTTCAACCCACTCGGGCGATCGACCTATTGAGAATCAAGACATGTTTTACCTATAAAATCCAGGGGTTTTTAGTTGGTCCGAAAATCCTACAGACAATCGCCAGAGGCGAGAATTTTTTTTATACAGATACTTGCCTTACACCTGGAAAATTTTTTAAAAATTTTTGAGATGAAAATTTTTTTAAAAATTTTCACACTTATTAGATGAAAAATTTCACATACGGGTTCCCCCTTATGAGTTAAAAGACAGACGCCCGCCGACAGGTGACCGGACATGACTAAATAATCCCTGATGCCATCCCTTCAAACAAAACTTGGGCTGACCTTTTCGTAGCTTTTCTCCACCAAAGAAAACGTGTACTGGCGAATGGAGACGCGTTGCGTGCTGAAGAACGATTTACCAGAATCATACCCGCCGAAGCCGAAGCCACCGAACTGCAAGGAGCTACCGAATTACAATTGTTCGTTATCTATTCATTCAGTCCTACTTTCATCTTTACAAGATGGTCGTCTTCTCTCTCTCTCTGACGTTCTGCGTCCAAAAAGGAACCTCGCTATCATGCAGCTTTCCCTGCTTTCCCGTTCTTTTCTCTACTCAACAAATCTAACTACTGTATTCGTTATCTAATCTAACTAGTGTATTCGTTATCTAATCTAACTACTGTATTCGTTATCTAATCTAACTACTGTATTCGTTATCTAATCTAACTACTGTATTCGTTATCTAATATAACTAGTGTATTCGTTATCTAATCTAACTACTGTATTCGTTATCTAATCTAACTACTGTATTCGTTATCTATTGACCTTTCTCCGTATCCTGCATTGATATTCCACATCATAGCTCACCAAACTTGTGAAATTTCTCCCGGTCACCCGCCCTGTATCCCATAAAAAGTGTTTTGCAGGTGAAGAAATATAACTTATATGGAGGGCATATAAAAATTACCGGCCTAAAAAATCATTAAAGGAAAATTTGTTGGTGGGACGGGTAAGATTGGGTAAAACGGAGAAAAAATACATTTGTGGTTGACCCCCCCCCCTTCCCTCCTGTTGTTGTTGTTGTTGTCTTGCCCATAGGTCCTGTCGAAGGGAGTCCTTTTGGGATAGGTTGGTGGTGAGGATCCTTTTGAGTCCGGAGAGAGTTTCTCCGTCTACACTCGCACCGCAGTCGGCGATCCTCTTGGCGAGACCATTTCGTTAACCGGAGAAGGGCAAGAGGTTATTTTACTGGCGCCTCAACTCGCCATTGAAAAGTATAGCGGAGTATCGGCTGATGTTTTGTCCGGTGGCATGCCCAGACCGGTCCGGCATCGCCCTCCTTTGACGAGCTATACTACCCAGTTTTGGTCCGCGGCGGGATATCTCCCGCTACCTCCCAGCACGAATTCTTCGTAGGGAGGCGTCCCTCTATCCGCCACCTGAGGTCGCGCTCGATTCTGGACTGGATAATCCGGCTCCATCCGTGACAGGCTCTTAAGGCTGTAGAGTCACGAATGGCCACTGTTGCCAGTGTGTTTCGAGCCCCTTCCCTCCTTGTACAAGGATCGGCCGGTCGCCCGCCCGGAAAAGTTTTTTTTCAGCATATCTGTCGATGTTGTTCTCCTTGACATATCTAAGGCCTTCGACACAGTAGACCATAATCTTTTAGTACGCAAACTTGAAAATATAGGAATTTGTAATCCTGTCCTTGGATGGATTCGTGATTATTTGACTGAAAGAATGCAGACTATTTGTGTTGACAACGAGTTTTCAAGCACTTCCTCTGTAATTAGTGGTGTGCCCCAAGGATCAACAATCGGCCCTAAATTATTCTTATTTTTTATCGATGACATAAAGGAAGTTATTCCTTCGACTGTGCAATATTCGATATATGCCGACGACGTGAAACTGCTTACTGAAGTACCACTTTTCTCTTCCGATCTCCAAATAGCCATTGATAACATCTCTAACTGGTGTCAACATTCCAATCTTGAGCTATCTGCTAAAAAATGCGTTGTTTCACACTTCGGTTCCAATGCCATGATGAATTACTATCTTAACGGAGTGGTCATGAATAAATCTTCTGAAGTAAATGATTTAGGCGTTGTGTTCTCTGATAATCTTTCCCCCAATAAACAAGTCGAGATTGTCTGTAAGAAAGCAACAAACCTTGCGAACTTATTCTTGCGTACATTCAAGACTAAGTCTCTTGATGTTCTGACACTAGCTTTTGTCACTTATGTACGCCCGATCCTCGAATACGCGACTGTAGTTTGGTCCCCAACAACCATAGGCCTTGTGAAAGACATTGAAAAAGATCAAAGGAGTTTCACCAGAAGAATCCTAGCTAGGAACGGACTTCCTCGATTAGATTACTCTGAAAGACTAGAAATGCTTAATCTAGAGTCACTTGAATACCGCCGCGTTGTTGCTGACCTAGTATTTATCCATAAAAGAATACATTCGTGTTCTGAATTTGATTCTTCCAGACTATTCATTGTTAAACCACTTCTTAAGAATATTAGAAATGCTCACAAGTTGAGAATCGCATTGCCTTTCGCTATAAACAGCTCCCGGTTCTCTACATGTGCATCAAGAATTATCTCTATATGGAACTGCCTACCTTCTGAAATAGTATGCATTCATTCTGATATGATGTTTCTGACGAAACTGAAAGAACTTCCTAAACATACTATTTTACCTAGCCCTATTGTTTCTGACTAATGGCTTTAATACACTGCCACTGTATTACCTCACCTTCTTTTTCATTTCTTAATTTTATCATATATAAAAATCCATGTTATATTGTTTTTATTTTTCGATTCCACGTTAAACACACATGTACATGGAAATAAAGAATGAATGAAAATATCTTGGTGAGCTCTGTTCCACATGTTAGCTCTCAAGTTTCTAATCATCACCATTTGACGGATAATTCTTCAAGGATTGGAACGCTTGATATATTCAATCTTGATATATTCAAACTTCTCAATTAACTTCTGAAGAGTTACAGCACATCAAAGAATGAGAAATGGGCAGGGGATTTTTCAGTGTGCAAGAAAAAGGTACAGACGCCCGCCGAAGGTGGATAAAAATTTTCTCACATAACGGTCCCTAATGATTTGAAAAAACAGAGGCCTGCCGACAGAAGGTCGAACATGGCTATCTAACCCCTGGACATGGGTCAACAGAGCTTACAAAAAGGTTTAGAGCAACGGAACATTCAAGAAGGCTGACTAGCAGGATGTTTCTTAAAACCCGCACAATTTTTTTTCGAGCACATAGATTTTCAAAAATTCCCAAAATTCAAGTGGTTTTCGCAATGATTTATTAAATTCCCTGAGGTAAGAATCAAAAAAATCCGAGCGCATAGATCTGAAAGTTTTCCGGTGTTTTGAAAGAGCGCATAGATTGGGGTGTGCGGGTAAGAGAAACACCCTGAGGCTAACTAGGAGAATGAAGAGCGAAATATGAGGACGAAGAAGTAAGAGAGATCAAGGAAAATAGAGAAAGTCAAGACTGGCTCTCTTATTATTTTGAGCCTTCGCTGAGACCAGCTATTGTTTTTTTCTATTGCAAATGGCCTTATATGGATTCAGGAAACGTTAAATGAAAAGCTGAAAAAGAGTTTAAAATTTTCTATTCGTAATTTGTACCATAGGTGAGATATGTATTGACTTTTCAATAGGTCGACCGCTAAAGTAGGTTAAAATTTCAATTTTACCTTATCGAAACCCGTTGAGGCTGAGATATAGCTAATGAAACGTTCTATTCATGCAGAGTAATGAAGATTTTTTTCAACTTCATCTGTAAAACTCTGCATTCGTTTCGAGTGATTAAGAGGGTCGGTAGGTCGTTCGCCCTAGAAAACTTTTTTTTGCTCGTTTGCAGTTTCCCTATGTTTTGTACTAGATATATCTACGAAAAAGTCGTTTCCGAATTTTTCGTAAATTGAACCAAAGAAACTAACGAAGGGGTCGAAACCATATGGCTGCCTTCTCCCTGCATCGGTATTTCCTCCGTCGTCTACCATGCCAAACTTGTCGAAACGCTCTTTCTTCAGCGGGTCTGACAGAATCTCGTAGGCCTTGCTGATCTCCATGAACCGGTCAGAGGCCTCAGGACTGGTATTTTTGTCAGGATGCCTTGAAATTTTTTTTGCTAAATCTTTCATTAAACCGTCGTCTTGTTATAAATGTATATCATCATTTTCTAGCTCTTTCCTAATCCAGAATGGCTGCTATGAACAGGGATTAAATGGAGCCGCCCAATTTGGATTTACATGTTTTCAAAGTTTGGAGGAAAAAAGAAGAGGGGATGGAGGAAAAGGGTAAGAGAAGAGGGAGTTTTTTTGTCAATAGTGTATGTACATGTATCCGCCGACGGGACCTATCCGGTCACTATTTAACCCCTGGCTATGAACTTCCAGACTCGTCTATCACTCCAAGTCTTATTATCGGTCCATAATTATCACTAGTACCTCGAGCTCATCACATGTTCTTTACGAAGCATTATTATCAAATGTTCGAGAAATTACGTAGATTTCGCGATTCATACATGACTTGGCAATAACTTTTCCTGAAATCGTTGAAGCTTTATAATATTTAAACTAATACAGCACTGTTTTACCCGTCTTCTTTTTCATCGGATTTTTTGTCCCTTCTGTTCTTCACTTAATCACTCAACGTTTCATTAGTCTACGCTGAGATATTCACAAAGTTTCCATGATAAAAAAAATTAAACTTGAAATTCCCAACAACTAAGTCACACAATTTAGGCGAAAATTAAGAAAGGTGAAACTCGCTCACCATTCCTTGGCAAGATTTTTGTAAGCACGCTTGATTTCTTGAGGTTTTGCTGATCGTGCGAGTCCGAGTGTGAGGTAGGGATCGCTTGGGAGACTCGCCAGGATCGTTACAAGGCTCACAAAAAGTAGCACAAACCATGGCTGCATTTGCAAAGACGACAGGTTCAGTACCCTGAATCCAACTCCATGAATGATACCTTTGACGAGGAAATACGGTTGGTTTCAAATACGGTAAATATATATATATATATATAATTTAAACTTTTCATTCGAGCATTTAGAACTCTGCTATAAATGAATTCATCTTCAAACCTATTAGGTTGATTTCACATTCTAAAACATGATTAGTCATAAAGAACATGAACGTAATCGAATTTGTTAGAAATGTACAAAAAAAATAGTGAGAAGCTGGCAAGTACTCTCAAAAACTAAAAAAATATAGAAACAACAGTCCAATCCCTAAAAATAACTAAAAACGTTTAAAAAATTTAGTTTGAATGTGTCAAAAAATCAAATTGTAACAATTCATAATGTGTTACACATTATGTGTTTGTTAGAAATGTACAAAATTATGTGAGAACACTGGCCCAGTGTATAGACAAATGAATGGAACGCGACGCCTAGCATCCAGAAACGTTTTTGCGTTCGGGCACTTATCGGTTTTTGTGTCATGAGACTCAGTGAGCGAAACATGGTCGTTTTTTATTTTTCTTCTTCATCGACTCTCCTGTATTTTCGAAAATAAGGAAGTGAAGCTGTTTAAATGATACATTTAAAGAGACATAACAAAGTCTTGGGCTCTAATCTACTTTAGCTGTCCAATGAAAGTTTAGCCGTCCAATGAAAGTTCAACCGTCCAATAAAAGTTTAGCTGACAAAAACTGAATTTACAAAAATTAATAATATAAGAAATTTTCTTATGCCGTACGGCCTTGTTAGCTAAGCCGTACGGCCTCGTTAGCATAAACTTTTTTCCTAAGCCTAAGCGTTTTTTTAATGTAAAAGTTTTTTTATGTAGAATTAAGAGAGTCTAATTGTAAAAGTTTGAATGGACGGCTAAAGTTTGATTGGATGTCTAAAGTTTGATTCGACGGCTAAAGTTTTGATTGGACGGCTAAACTTTCATTGGACGGCTAAAGTAGATTAGAGCCAAGTATTGAGCCTCTTGTTCAGCAGTAGCACAGAGAAAACTTTGTGAAGCTCATTCAGGTATTCAAAAACGATGCGGTGGAAAAGACACGGACATCTCGCTTTATTAGCGCATCATCAGCTTAAATTTTTCTTATCCAGGTTGATTGTATTTCGTTGATGGTTTTTTCAATCAAGTTCAAGAGAATTGTGCTGATGATTCTCTAATAAAGCTAAAATTTTGTCAATTCTAAAAACCGGCTATTACAGAACTACACCGTGCACACTGTGCGCACTGTGCGCACTGTACACCGTACAAATGCACGCTGCACACTGTATAATTACAAATGCACGCTGAGGCGCGGGAAAATTCTTAACTCAAACACTCTTTCTATCTTTCCCGCGCCTCAGCGTGCATTTGTAATTATACAGTGTGCAGCGTGCATTTGTACGGTGTACAGGGCGCACAGTGTGCACGGTGTGATTCTGTAATGGCCTAAAAACCGCATCGTCAAGTCTGGCACGAAAAAGATTTTGAATATCTGTCACGTCCACCAAATAAAATGCTAACGTCCACCAAATAAAATGCTCAAGTCCACCAAATAAAATGCTCACACCCACCAAATATTTTGGAGACGTCCACCGAATAATTTTTTTTTGTGGAGACGTCCACCAAAAAAAATTTGTGGGAACGTCAACCAAATAAAAAATTTTTGTGGAGACGTCCACCAAATTCGGTCAACGAAATAAACTTTTTTTTTAATTTTTGTCTTTGTAAACAGTTTTCTTAATCTCGTTTCAGTTCTTGTCTTTGTCTTTGTAATAAATTTTTTTGTTGAGACATCCACCAAATTTTCTTTCTTCGTGATCTGTGACTCCTCGAAAGGAAGCCATTATGACGGTATCACAACAATTCATTCCTGACCAGGATTGTACATTTTTGATTTATTTTTTTTGGTTTTACTGTTTTTTCGACATTTTACGAGAGATGTCGAAAAAATCTTTTTCGACTTTTTTTCGAGCAAGCTTCACTCCCAAAAAAACTCTCCTACTAAAATTCACTCCCGACAATTCACTACAGTATTTTTTTCTCACTTGACACCAAACGGTAAACTTTCGTAAACTTTTCTGCTCTGTGAGTGTCTAATACCTGGTTGATCCTGCCAGGGTTGATAGATATTATTATTTTTTACAGCAACTAATCGTTTCGAAATTTAAAAAAATCGTTCTCAATTGTAAGGTTATTCGTTCTGTTTGTCACAATAATTTATATTGATTTCGTTATCATCGGAAAATTTCTTTTGAGACTAAAAAAATTATAATATAGATATGATTATAAATCACATCTATTTATAAACCATCTCTATATTTATAAAAGCGAGAGAGCTCGGAGAAAACAGTGTGTTTGGAAAATGAACCCCATACATATCTGAGAATTTCGGGTAAAACCCGGCCAAAGAACCGAAACGAGATGAAAAAACTATTGACAAAGACAAAAAAAAATTATTTCGTTGACCAAATTTGGTGGACGTCTCGGCAAAAAAAAAATTTATTTGGTGGTTTCCACAAATGGGGTTTCCAAGTTTCCACAAATTTTTTTATTTGGGTGACGTCTCCACAAAAAAAATCTGACAAAAAATTAGACGTTCTTCTCTGCAGGAAAGTTCTGAAAAGGTATCTTTCCTCAGATGATTTTTCAAGAAGTATGTATAGAATTGCTTTCTTACGCATTATTTTACGTTCCTTCTAAGTTGATCGAATCGAAATTTTATGTTGTAATCTTGTATATATTGGTCATTGTTTTTTCTTCATTATTCATAAATATTTTCCTACATAGCTTCATTCTCTAGCTATTTGTACTGAACTCCCATAACAGACGGCACGCTCTATAGAGCCGACTCTTTATAAAGCCGACTCGAAGCACCAGCGACTAACGTTATGAAAAAAAATTGGTTTTTGAAGACTAATGATGTCAAGGATCGTCATTGAAATGTTCTCTATCGGCCGTTATTCTAAGAAGGAGGAGCATCGTCATTAACTGTAAACGTCATTTCGACTATACCCAAGGATGCTCAGTGTTCCTCAAGAGCTCATTAGTGAGATTTCCTAAGCTCGCTTCCATATGCTGAAATAGTTTCTTAACATATGCTTGTTCCCCATAAACGCTATTAACACCTGTGGCAGCTATGTGGTTGAGTCATGGTACTCGACTTTGAGCCAATGATATACTTTTGACCTGGTATCGCGACAGTTTGTTACAAGACACTTTGTTACACGACAGTTTGTTACACGCCCTTCACAGATTTTTTTTTGCTTAGGATAAGTAAAAGTGTACGCTGACGAGGCCGTACGGATTAGGAAAGAAATCGCATTGAAAAATTTCTCACTTTCTTGACTCTTTGTCGATTCTAAAAATTTGTCTAAATTTGTCAAAAAAAATATAGTAGTTAAAACACACTAAAAACAAAAGCCCTTGTAACAAAGTGTCGTGTAACAAAGTGTCATGGATCCTTTTGACCTAGGAGATGTCAGTCAATGTACGAAAAAATCCTAATACTTCTCGTGATACATGAGGAAGTTAATCAGCGATAATAAAAGTCGGTGAAAGCAGTCATCCTTGGTTTCTGATGCATTTCGATGCTATTACCAGATTAACAAAAATATTAGAAGACTTCGTCGTGTTAGCCATCTCCGCAATGTCTACGGCGTCATTTAGGGGATCAAAATGACGTGAAATCAAACGATCGTTTCTATGCCTGAAAGCTTGCTCAGAGCTCGGAATGTACTTGGAATTGACTGCATTCCGTCTCTGCCATCGGGTTACAAACAATTTTTCAAGGCCTGTGTTCGAGATTGAGGCGGTAGTTCCAAAACGGTCCATATTCATTTGTTTCTCTCTTAATTTTTTAATTTGTTTTTTTCCAATCTGCTAAGTAACGATAATATTCAGATACACCTAACTTCTTGAAAAAAGAAGCTCGAAAAAAGAGTCAGTTTTTCTTCACGAGTCTCCTCACCAAAAGAAACACAACTCATCGGATTTTCTGCGTTGTTCCGACCATTACTTGT